>CAJHQP010007683.1:0-30924 GCA_905132765.1 Moricandia arvensis | reverse complement strand
CATGGAATGGTTTAAGGCTCAATCCATGTTTCCATGCAAATGTCCCCTAAAAGGTTTCTGGAATGGATGGTTGTGGTGACACATGCTACAAAACTGATTCAATAGAATTCCTACCAATGTGCTGAAGGATATCTCTCTATTTGAAGTTGAAATGAAAACCAAACCAGACCATCCATCATCGATCTTAGAGTGTTTGGATGTAGCCTCTGCTTTTGTTCTGATACCATGAGAGCAAAGGAACAAGTAGAAGAAAAAGAGCATGAAGTGTTATGTTTCGATTGCGCTTACTTCCTCTACACAGAAAAGGATCACAAGCATCTCTACAACCCTTGAAACAACGTAGAGGTTAATGTCTCCAAGAGATGTAAGTTCATGGAAGGAAAAAGTTTTATGATCAGAGAATTGGGCTATGAACTGCAAGGACTTGTACCAAGATTCAAACACAATGCCCAATAACCTGAGAAATATCATGGAAAGTCTTGGCATCAATTTTTCCAACAAGAGGAAGGGTGACCACCAGCTCCTCTCCTACCATCAACAGAAGAAAAGTTGTAAACGCCACTAATCCTGATCCTGTGAGATTAGATGGAAGGCAAAGAATGAAACAAAGAATCCGAACATGACAACAAGTTCAGATGTGTCATGATAGCGAGTAGATCGTACAAGAACAGAGACTGCCTCAAGTTTAGCATGAGGAAGAAGAGCAGCAAAAGTAAGAGACACAATACCAGTGTAATGACAGGAAGAGAGCAGTTAGCGAAGAACCCGAGATACCCTCTGGGTATCTACTACCACTGAGAAGGAGTACAAGGATCAAGAGGGGATCCTTCCAACTGAGCGGTTCGTGAACAGAATGAGCTCTAGCTACAACAGTCTAAGCAGTTAACTCATACAATCTCAGCAGTATTGTTTCGTTTTTGCCGCAAATTTTCCAACTGAGAGAAACCAGCTTTCATCTGTGGCTTTGATCAAGGGTATTACCAAGATCTTAGAGGAATCAATGGAACTTAAGCGAATGAGAGACTCAATTGGGGATGAGACAATTGCCAATGAATCAACAATGACACTGTGGTATGAGACTGTGAACAGCACTCCGCAAAGGGGCACAAGGAAGAGCCTCTCTGTATCAAGGCAAATGTAGGTGTTCTACTATCAATATTACCAAATGCACAAAGGAGGATAGGAAAAGTCAAGACTAACTTGCAAAGAGGCTCTCACTCAGACTATGGACGAGGCAACTATGTGAATACATATGCACCAAGTAGCCATAAGCAGCCATTAAAATCTGCGATTATCTATCACTTGCAAACAAATTTGGAATGGGAATTGCTGGCAGATGGATGTCAACATGCTTTCCTTCAAGGAGGAGAAAAAAGATTAAGGCCTACATGCATCCTCTCCTGGTCTAGAGCATTTAGGCCAAGCTTGGAAATGTCCTAAGACTCAAGAGGGCGCATTTTATAGTACTGAATGCAATAAGCTCCAAGTTGCGTTTGGCGCACAAGCTGAGCACTACATTAATGGAAGAGGATTCAGGAAATCAGAGGCTTGATCCACACTCTATTTACTCATCCGCTGGCTCCAAAGAGGCATTGTGGTCATTCTGCTAGTGTATGTGGATGACAATTTATCATCACTGGCGAGTGACAAAGAAGCGAATCCAAAACACCAAAGCCTTCTTAAAGTCTGTGTTTGACATCAAGAAATCTTGGAAGAGCTTAAGCTACTTTTTGGTATTGAAGTATGTCGATCCAAGGAACTGGACTCTTCTTGTCTCAAAGGAAGTATGTTACTTGATCTTGGTGAGTTGAGGCACAAATGAAACATGGAGAAAGAGTACAGTCTAAGACTCACCCTATAGATAGGCTACAAGACCATTGGAACATGTATGAGAAAGGTATTCATGAGGTGAGCATGCAGAGCGAGTCCTCCCATCTTCAAGGTGTGCTGGATGGCGTGTGAGAGTAATTGATGTAATATTGTTAGGTAGTTGGTGATTTCCGTGTCACTGGAGGAATGAATCATATAGTCATATGCGAGGATCATTCACTAATTCGGAATGATTTCTCATCAGTTCATACTGAAAGCTAACACTTACTTAAGAGAGACTATGAGTTTACCACTTCATACAAGACCACTAGTTAAAACACTTCTATACAGTCGTTTCTAGTTACTAACTCTGTCTTCTAAGCTAGTGACGTCTCTAGTTCATCTAGTCTTTTATTGAGCCACGAAGCAAGTCTCCATCCTCAATCGAAGTCTTTGCTTTCTGAGCACTTCTCTAGGTGACACTATTCTTGTTGAGCTGTTCATCAATCATCATCTGACGTCTATCTGCGTTCGATACTACATCACCAACAACAAAGCATGTGACAATCAGGCTGCCATTTACATTGCAGCAACTCCTGAGCGGTTCCACATGTAACATAAAACCCGAAAACAATTTGTAAGTAGAGACTGCCCACGAACAGGCGCTTTAGCGACTCTAAACTTGTTGAGAGTGAGAAACAAATTAACCTTAACCTTGTTCCTCGATCTGAAAAGTGTGAAGACCAGTTATGACTGAACGTATCACAATCAACACGAAAAGTATGAAGGTCATATCTCGCTAGCACGCAAGACGAGTCTGTGGAGTGTTAATCCATCGCTAAAGTGTGGATGGGGCAAAAGTTATCATTCCAACTTTTACACGTAGACTCTCCTAACATGAAAGGCTTCTACTCTTTTTCCCGTAGTGTGTTGTGAATGTCCCACCTGGCAGAACAACGATTTGCATCGATATAAAACCGTATATCTCATACAGAGAGTACTCTTTTTTCATGGTTTCCCAAAGCTTTACCAGTCCCCCTAGTGTCCTCAAGCTTGAAGGCGTCACTCGGGGGATGCATTACGAATTGAGTGAGGAGTATATTTGAGATCTGGAGTGAAGAACCCCAATATGAGGTAAAGATATAGAGCATAAAGAAATGAAATGATATCTTTGAATAAACTCTAAAAAGACCACGAGTCTTTATTTATGTTCGTGCCGAGCTCAACAAGCAATATACTCCTACGCGGATCGGAGAGTTCTATGGCGGAATACTGCCACTTGATCTGTACTCAAAAACAAGTCTAGCTCGACTGCCTCCTCCAATGTAGGTGCTACACGAACACATGAAGGTGTCGAAGAGGACCTTTGTGCGAACACTACGTCTCTGTAGCCTAGGCAGGGAAAGGATTATTATTACGGAAATAATTGGAGCAATGATAAAGCATGTGTCTGCGTTCGAAAAGGTCAGAAGAGCACTCGATACGCGAGGTCACAAGGCCTGAATCGACAACTCTTTTTGAGCTACGAGAGTGTTATACTCGGTGCGAGTGAAAGTTTTTACCTCTTTGGTTTATTATACTGCTTCTATGAGATGAGTTAAGTGAGGAGAATGCCTAGATCTTGAATCGAGATTAACTAGACTTAGAGCACTCTGAATGAAGTAAGACAAGAAGACAATCTCTCCCTTTCTCTCTAGTTCTCTTCATTTTCTCGTCCATTCATCTCCTCCCTCTCTCGTTACTCTACCCAGAACTCATCGCTTGTTCATCTCTCGTCTGTTCTTCACTCAAAATATCATCCAAACTC
Source organism: Moricandia arvensis (assembly GCA_905132765.1). Taxonomy (NCBI): domain Eukaryota; kingdom Viridiplantae; phylum Streptophyta; class Magnoliopsida; order Brassicales; family Brassicaceae; genus Moricandia; species Moricandia arvensis. Next base: position 27,308 of record CAJHQP010007683.1, on the reverse strand, counting down.
ATCAATTCCTTATATTTCTTCTTTCATATTATTCTCAATTCTAACACTTTTACGCCACTTTGATCTAATACTAATTCAATAGCACAAAAGTTCACAGCAAAACACTATTTACTTTAGAAGAAAGGTTCTCGAATTGCTCTTTCTTAGTGCCCTGTGATCTTGAATGTGTATTGCAGTTTAGTGTTACTCGCAGAAGCACACAAGCAGAAGCAGAATGTGCACAGGAGACATCTGCAAGTTCTGTCCGCGAGATCATATATGAGGAAAGGCGCGCGACAGACGACAAAGTATTGAAAAATACCTATAAATATGAACAGTAGTAGTATCATCATTGAGACTAGAAGAGTTGAGCTAAGGAGATCATATAAGCAGTGAAACTCAAAACATAGAGAAGCGATAAGTAGTGATGAAGCCATTAGCCAAAACATTTCATTGTAACATGGATTCAGGAAGCCGATCAATCGACCTAAATAGATGTTATCGCCACTTAGCGTACTTCTCACTAAGTGCGTGTTCATCACACCTCCCCTCTGTCAATGTCTGAATATAGACTTCATTCACCCCTAATGTTATCAGCTCCCATCTGCTTAAACTCTAAGCAATACAGCGTCACTCCTAGAAGAGTGGAGTGAAAGGCAAAATTCCCCCCTGTTTCGTATAGCTTTTCAATTAATTATCTTCTTCATATACCCGAGTATCTGATGATAACTCACACTCTTTCTCGAGATATCTGAGTTCGTATTTCCCAGTCTGTACCTCATATGATACTCTATAATGATAAGCGTAGATTCATAATAATATGGGATAACCGGTGAATGTTATCCATGCATTGGCTATTATTGATATATGATCCATAGGCAACGACAATTACGGACCCTTGCCGGTAGAGCCAATAGTCCGGCACCGAGAAACTTGCAACGGAATTCCCACTTGTTACAACACTAAATCGATTTGGAAACGACAACTGAAACTTCTTATATTGAAACACCTAAATCCGACTGTGGAGAAGCAGATCTGACCACATGGAGACAGGTATCCAGAACAGACACCCTTGCTCAATCTGTGATAGGAAGCTCTTTATGACGCATTGATGCGACATGTTTCTCTCTGGAGAGTATCTGATCAGGCCTTCTCTCACTTCTGGGGAGTGTTCACCCAGTGCCTGAGTGATATCTTAATTCCATGCGATCACCATACCACTTTTGGATTCTCCCTGACCAAAGGCGGGTCATCGTGTAGAGGCCCTATTATAATATCTAATTGTTACTCCTGATGTTTATCCTATTAGTTAAACTCTCATAACCCAATATTCATTGAACTACTTAATTATTCTTCATCCCCCAGCGTGAACGTACAGTTAACTTATACTGTTATCAGCTTAAAACGATATAGAGTAGTTGCCTCTATTATAAATCCGGTAAAATAGTAAGAGAGATGATAGTAGAGAAAGATCAAACTAATAGAGCGAGGTTACGAATTTATCGTTCAATGTTTTATTTTAAGTTTTATAAGAAATAGGAACTTACGGGTCTAGCATCGATCGACACCCATATCCGACCATCATCGATGCTATCTTACAGAGAAAGAGCTATCGAGTTTTATACTTAAGCTAGTTACTTATGCATTTAATTTTTTCTAACCAATCCGGGGCGGATTACACTTGGGACAGTGTAATTTAAGTCTGGGGAGGTTTGCTAAATGTTATTTGATTGTTTTTGAGTGTTATTTATATATATATATAAGTTTTTCCAAAAAGTTATATTGAGTCAAGAAGAGGACTGTGATCAAGATTCTTTTATTGACTAACCATGCTATAAGCCACCATTCTTAAAAGGTTATTTGCAGAGATTACTAGAGATACCAAAGTGGATCATCGTGCCACTATATCACACTTGCTTAGAAAGTTTGGAGGAACCGAAGCTGATTTCCAACACTAATCCTGACAATATTTGCTTGCTTTGGGATTTGGTATACATTGGATCAAACTCCTTATGCAAGTCTGGAAGGTAAAAGTTTGTGTGCTTCTGATTCCCCTCTCTCTCCACTTCAATTTAAAAAGGATTCGAACAGGATTTGGTGGCTACAACCATTAAAGCATGATTCATATGATCCATTAGGGCTTGATTCATGAAAGTCTATCCAAATATCTCAGTCAGTTAAAAAATAAAATGATACCCTCAAAACAGAGAGACATTGACTGAGAAGAAGTGAGAAGAGAGAGAGGAAAGGTATAGAGAAGGCTGCCTTTGTGTTCAGATACTTGCAGAGGTAAGATTTGATGTGTCCCTTGATCGATACTCCCAAGGTAAAGCCTGCACTTTATTTTATGCAAAAAAATGAAATTAGTAGAGGAGCGAGCCAGACTACTATTTGCTAAGTTGTTGGTAGAATGGATTTGGTTGATATACTAGGATAGGGTATATAAATTTTCTCTATGATTGACCTTATTGGATGTGGTTGCAATAAAGCAAGGTGACAGTTATACGTAGACAATATGTGAGTCTTCGCTTTCAAAACATTTTTCACAGGCTTGTTTGCTTGAGGACAAAGAAAGGTTATGTTTGGGGGAGTTGATATAGCCTATTTATTACCAGTTTTATATCATGTTATAGACTCTATTTAGGGTCTGCTATGTGTGTCTAGGCTATGTTTTGAGTTCATTACAGGTCCAGCTGCATTTTGGAGATATATGGAGATACTTGGACCTTTTGGACCATTTGGAGAGGAATAATTCGTAAGCTGATCATTGAAGAAAATTGAAGTACGAGATTACCATCGATCGATGATACAACCTATGCGTCGACCGATGTTATATGGCCAAGATCGATGGATGTTGCACATCTGCCATCGATCGATGTCCAGTTCGCAGACAACCGACTTTCAAGCACAAGTTAGAGACATGACACAAGATTACAAAACTACCTTTGGACGAATTTTGACCTAGACTTTAGGGTTTTATATTTATACTTTATGTATTGCACCAGAAAATGGGGGGAGGGGCAAGAGTTTTTGTGTGTGCGCTTAGTGTTCTAAGTGTGCTTTGAAACCCCAATATTCTATCTATGCATTTTATTCAGATTACTATTCTTACTTCAATTATGCCTGAGTAGTCATCAACTAGGTTTAGGGTTTATCAATGGTACTGATGGATTAGCTAAACAATAGAATTTTAAAGGTCATTATTAGATCTCTTAATAGAATTGTGTTTATTGCTTGTGTTCTAGAGTACCTAACTAGAACCTGATAATAAGATAGTTAAGTGCAAGCGAGAGCATGGTCTATTATCGAAATCTATTATGTTGAGCTAGGTTGCTAGAAACAAACGAAAGTTGATTTAGTTAATCTAATTAACTTATCAAATTAGGTCATAAAGCTTGACTCAAAAACCCATCGATCGACGCAGGATCATTGTCATCGATCGATGGTCATTCCGTGTCAACAAGCGAGAGCTGAGACATTGGACTTAGTCAATATATTAGGAGGGCATGCGAGAGTGGTGTCTTTAACATTAGATTTTCGATTTCCATGATTAAATACCTTTAGTTTCTATCTACTATAATCTACTTGCCTGAAGCCATAGATCTAGCATATTTCCATATTTACATTACTAACATATTTCCATATTTACATTACTAGCATATTTCCATATTTACATTATTAGCATATTTCCATATTGCATATATACCTTCTAATAACGAATATTTCCTTTACCTGATTACTTGCTACCAATATATATAGTTACCTAGCTTAGCATTTAGAAAAAAGAAATCTAATGTGTGCCATTGTTCTCTGTGGATTTGATCCCTAAGTACTACACCTGATCTCTCTTGACAAGAGCATTATTGTTTGTATGTTAGGATTAAGGGTTAATTTGACAATTGTTTGTTTAGGATATTATTACCCTATTAAAACATAAAAACACACCAACGTCAATAACCCTAGGATAAATTGTCGGCGTCAAAGCACCCGGTCATCGACCTCCCGATTGAGTAATCATTCACATCTAGGGGCGCCGTCGGCTGATTCACCTTACCCGTCTCGTCAGGAGCTCCCGTCTCGACTTCCACCGTGTCAGGACAAAAATGAATCGAATCCCATTTCTCCCAAATCTTCTCCTCGAGTTGAGGAATTTCAAAGTCCCTATCGGCGTCGTTCATGCGCCCAGTCTGCCTCGCTACTCGACATCGAACGAGTAATCAGGAACTTGCTTAAGGTACAGCCGGCCACGGCACGCGCCCACTCCCGATAATCACCAAGAGCCCTCTAACTCCTATTTAGCTCCTGAAACTCGCTCGAGAACCTGTCTCTACGGCTCCTCATTACTTCAGCCATCTCTCTCTTTCCTCGCCTATAGGCTCGGCGAACCTTCGTCGCAACCGATTTCTGTTCAGCAACGACAGAAACTCTCCAGCTCATCTTTCAGACGAGCAAGCTCCTTGTCAGCCATATCGGCCCTGAATTGATCTATGCGAGCCTTCTGATTGCTCGCGTCAAGATCCCGGTTCATCAGAAGGACACCCTACAAAATCTCTCGAAGTCAAGAAATGGTCGGCCTACTATATATATATATATATATATGTAAGAACGAGAACTACCCCGTTGACCATTCTTGAGCGCCTTGGTAAACTCGGACACCTCAATGGACCCTCCCTCGGCATAAGGAAAGTCGAAGTCAAACGGCTCGTTAAAATAAATTTGTTCACCGCTATGACCATCAACTTGACTGTTAAGACAATCTCAAAGTACGTTTTCAGGAGAACATGGCCTGACAACCACGTCATCGTCAACAATAACGTGTTTCTCTTTGAGAGATCTCGATTTTCCTTTGTCCCCCGAGCTTCGTATGGAATGAACCCGTTCATGCTCGATTCTGTCTCTTCCTCCACTACTAAATCTGGTTGAAACCGAGAACGGTGCAGAGCCACAAGCACGACGAACCCGCTTTGGAGTAAACGTTTCCCAAAAGAATGGACCACCCCGAAGAAGATCCCTGGTGGTTCACAAGCCTTCCGGAGACGGAGGGAGAGGTTTAGTCTCTGTAAAACAAAAAATAAGAATGTGAGCTCAAAACATCGTCAAAACCAAAGCTAGCGGGTACCCGATCGAGAATACCTCTCCGGCCCCATCTAGTCCTGAAACGAGGATTGCAACTCTCCTCCATAGATGCGCTTCTCACACGAACAAAGAAAAAAATGCTCCTTCCAGTCGTGATAGTTCGATACGAACCCCGTTATAATCATCATTCCTGGTCTGGGCCTCAGCTGAACGATGCCCGAATTCCCCCGGGCATCAACATGTCTTCGAGATGATCAACATCGAGGGTCATACCCCGCTAATAACTCAGAACTAAAATCCCAACGATGTGCTGCAAACCCCATAGGTTGACTTGACTGACCGACAAACTAAACCGGTTGAACAGCCGCACGATAACTTCTGGGATGGGAAACCATAAGTGACACTGCATTAAATATGCCTCGTAACACGTAGAGATCCAGAAACTTCCCCCTCTCTCGGAAGAAGAAACTCAACTGACTCCGGGACTCTGCAGAAATTCCGAATAGAATTAAGCCCATTTGGACAACTCACTCGGACAGCCAGCAACAAGGTTGGCGCAAAACGGAGGAGGAGCCCATGTTCTGGGCCTAGAAGGTTTCACCTCGCCCCTAGAATCTCAGTACGCCTCGGCCTCCTCTGGATCGACCGAGTGTGCTGTGAAATCCACCTTGGGTGCAACATCGCTATGTTGCGAGCTAGAGGTACCAAGAACGAAATGATCTAGATGAGACTTGGTGAAGGTTTTTCTTCTTGAAGACATGATTATCTTTTTTCTAAAAAAAACGCCAAGAGGAGATAAAAGAGAGAATGATCTTCCTTAGAAAAAGTTTGTGGAGAATAAGCAAGTGATGAACTCCAAAAACTTACACTACTTACTTATAGGCAAGAAAATTCACTATTCACCCCACATTTTCAGACATTGGATTCCGCCTAACTTACCCAACTCGTCTAAATCGCTCGCAATAACAAAACAATTCTAACAAGTGGGGGTGGGGGGGGGGGGGGGCTAACAGTTGTGGTCAAAATTAATTACAACGGAATCAAAGCCTAAAATTTCCAGAAAATAATTCTTCTTTAGAAAATAGGATGATAATATTTCAAAGTAAAGAAAGGCGAGAAGAACGAAATCAAATTTCGTATAACGAATTAATATGACAAGTCCACGAGCAAACAGACACCGAGTATCGAACAACAAAAACAACTGTGGGTCTTGACCATTGGACTCACCCGTTCGGAGAGTTGGACCAATCTAACTCGCCGAACGGGCGAGTTGGGCCGAGCACCACGGCCAACTCGCCCATTCTGTGAGTTGGACAAGTTCAACTCGCCGAAAGGGCGAGTTGGGCCGAGCATCACGGCCAACTTCCCTGTGTGGCGACCTGGGCCGAGAACGTTGGTCAATTCACCCATTTGGCGAGTTGTACCAAGAACGTCGGCCAACTTGCCCATTCGGCGAGCTGGGCCGAGAACGTTGGTCAACTCGACCATTCGTTAAGTTGGACCAGTCCAACTCGCCGAACGGGCGAGTTGGGCTGACCACGATGGTTAACTCACCCATTTTGCGAGTTGGATCCGTCCAATTTAGCTTTATTTTGTCCCCGTAGCCTCTTTTTCAGGGTCAAAAAGGACTCGTTTTGTTTTTACCTTTATTGGAATTACCTTTTGAACCTTATGACTTAAAGGGTTTACTTTCTCGTACAGGGTTTGAATTAGTTGTATAAGATGGGAGCGTCTAACTAAACACCTCAAGCTACCTTTGCTATGCGGGGAATTTGAACCTTCTTCGGAAAGATGTCGGTGCGGAAACGCTTTTTCGATAAATCAGGAAAAATGCATAAGTCGAGAAACGGCCCGAGAAGGTCTAAGACACGGCTAAAGGCCCACTCGCGATTTTATACAAAATTAAGCCCAATCCCTATGACCGTTTGTCTTTTGTATTGCAGGAAAGGATAAATTTTAAGTCCAGAAGATAAATGCCAAGTTCAGAGGATAAATGTAAAGTTTCCGAAGATAAACACGAAGATCGAAGGAAAATGGAATATTCCCAAAAGTGATAAAATCGATCAAGGGAATAAAGGGAAAGAGTAAACCGCCTCTAAGAGGAGTATATAAAGATGTCAAAATTGAAGAAGCAAACAGACAGGCAATTCCCTACTCAGAGCAAACATAGCACTTAGAGCAGTTTATGCATATTTTTCGTTTTTCTGTCATCGAGCTGGGACTCAACTAGGTTTAGTCAGGTCTTACAAGGTTAGAACTAGGAACTCGCCGAAGGCCCTTACCGCTTAGGCTTACCTGTTGTAACTCTCATACCACATATTCGGAATAAAATCTTCTTTGGTCTCTTATCGTTTTATCGTTTCTTATTAATTTCGTTTATTCTTGTTGTTTGATTGCTTGGTGTGTGGTTTAGTAGATATCCATGACCTCTAGGAAAGTTAGGTTTACTTGGCTTTCCTATTTTTATCGGAAAATCGACATTGTGAATTTTGGTTCCCACATTCCACACTTATAATCTTTTTAGTTAGCATTGGAGAGAAGATCAAGACTCCTTCAGAGATTTGTATTAGAACGCCACTGTTTTTTAATCGTTATTCAATTTTATGTTTTCTATTTAAATTTTTATTATGTTTTTCTTGATCATGTCTGAATAGTTCTATTTGTTAGAGATATGGTTTTTATAGGGTTATATATATATTTCTAATTGTAGAATTGCTAGGGTAAATCCATATGGATCCTTCATCAGAAATGATCTTACTTCTTATGTTCTAGAGTAGCTAACTAGAACCCTAAACCTAGAATGTAGACAACTACGATAGTAGGATCTATTCTTGATAGTAATTCTGCTGAGCTAGGATTTCTAGAAACAAGCGACAGCTGATTTAGTAAGACTAGTGAACCAATCGATCATTTCGTAACACTTTCCCAAGGCATCATCGATCGACGTTCACTCAACATCATTGATCGACGCTCAATCCATGTTGTTATGTGACAGCTGAAAAATTGGACTTAGTCAATAGAGTAGATTCCCAGTGAGAGTTGGATATCTTTGCATTAGACTTCTAGTTCGAGACGGTAAATAAAACACCTTTAGTATATATATAAAATATTATAACCTGAAGCCCTAGGTCTAGCTATTCATTCTCATAATTTTACAAACATGTTTTCAATTGATTTCCTATTCTTTACTGCTTATTAAATACTTTGTTAGCATAATCATTATACCTATAAGTCCGACATGGGTGTGTTTATTGTTCTTGAAGGGTATAAATATCCTAAACAATTAACTATCAAATTAACCCTTACTCCTAATACACAAACAATACTCTTGCCAAGATAAATCAGGTGTAGTACCTAGGGATCGAATCCACCGAGAACAATGACACACAATAGATTTCTTATTTCTATAGATTAAGCTAGGTGATTATATATATATTGGTAACAAGTAATCAGTTTAAGGAAATATTCCTTATTGGAAGGTGTAGATGCAATATGGAAATATGATAATAATGTAAATATGGAAATATGATAATAGACTAACTAGATGCAAATGTAAATATGCTAGATTTAGGGTTTTCAAGCTCAATGAATTATAGGGAATAAGAAGCAAAAATATATAAATATTATATAAATCAAATATTTAAAATTGACTCTTTTAACTCTAATCTCGTATGCGAGGAAAAGAAAGACCATCGATCGATGGCTAAGGCATGGTGTCGATCGACGGTGAAATCAGAAGGAAGTGTGAACGAGATTTAATATGTTCACCATGCTAATTAGATCAGCTATCGCATGCGCCTAACAACCTAGTTCAGTGGAGTCTATTGTGGCACAAAACCTACTCTCGTGTCATCCATGTCTTACTTTCGAGATCCTAGTTAGCTACTCTAGAATACAAGCACTAAACACAACTCAATTGATGGATATTAACTTAACCTAGCAATCCTACTTTTGGGCTAATCCATGTTTGTTATCATTCAACCCTAAATCTAGTTGATAACTACTGAGACATAATCAAAGTAAAAATAATAATCTAAATATAATGCATAGATAATATATTGGGGTTCCAATACAAATCTCTCTAATGAGTTATGAATCTTCTCCCCTAAGTCTTTAAACTATGATGGAATTCTGGTGTGCACACACACACCTACACACACACACACCACCCACCACCCTTGGTGTCATACATAAAGTATAAATATAAAACCCTAAAATCTTGGTCAAAACTAGTCGAGGGTAATCTTGTAATCTTGTGTCTTGTCTCTAACTTGGGCTTGAAATCAGTTGTCTGTGATTTGGACGTCGATCGATGGCAGAAGTGAAACATCGATCGATCTTGGTCATGTAACATCTGTCGACGCCAAGGTATTGCCGTCGATCGACGACAATCTTGTACTTCGACTCTCTCAATGATAAGCTACAGATTATTCTCTTCTAATTGCTCCAAAAGTTCCAAGCATCTCCATATATCTCCAAAATGTACATGGACCTGTAAAGACCTTAAAACATAGTCCAAACACACATAATAGATCCTAAATAGAGCATATAACATGGCCAAAAACTGGTAATAATTAGGTTATATCAACTCCCCGAGACTTAACCTTTTGCTTGTCCTCAAGCAAACAAGCATGCGGAAGAGGTTTTGAAAAGTGAAGACTCACATAATGTATGAGTATAACTGTCACCTTACTTTATTGCAGCCACATCCTATCAAGTTAATAATAGAAAACTTTGTATACCCTATCCTAGTATTGCAACCAAATCCATTGTACCAACAACTTAGCGAATACTAGTCTGAATCGCCCCTTTACTGATTTCATTTTTTTCATAAATAAAAGTGTAGGCTTTACCTTGGGAGTATCGATCAAAGGATATATGGACTCTTACCTCTGCAAGTATCTGAACACAGGTAGTCTTCTCTGATTCCTTTCCTGTCTCTCTTCTCGCTTCTCTCAGTCAATGTCTCACTTCTTTTGAGGGTGTCTTTTTATTTATTTTTAATGGACTGGGATATTTGGATAGGCTTCCATGAATCATGCCCTAATGGTTTTTGCACCATATCATGTTCACTTCTTTTTGACTTTTATCTCTTTCTAGGACAATATGAGTCAAGCTTTAATGGTTGTAGCCACCATATCATGTTCGACTCCTTTTTTAATCTGAAGGGGAGAGAGAGGGGGATCAGAAGAACACTGACTTTTACCTTCTAGACTTGCAGAAGAAATCTGATCCAGTGTATACTAAATCCCAAAGCAAGCAGATTATGTCAGGATTAGTGTTGGAAATCATCTTTGTTTCCTTCAAACTTTCTAATCAAGTGTGATATAGTGGCAAGATGATCCACTTTGGCATCTCTAGTAATCTCTGCAAACAACCTTCTAAGAATGGTGATAAAGTGTGGTTAATCAATAGTAAGTCTTGATCATAGTCCTCTTCTTGACTCAATAAAAACTACTTTTTTTGAAAAACTTATATATATAGTAAATAAAACTCAAAAAATAATCAAATAGCATTAGCGAACCTCCCCCAAACTTAAATTGCACTGTCCCCAGTGTAATCCGTCCGGATTTGTTAGGAAAAATCAAATCATAAGTAAATATCTTAAGTATAAAACTCGATCTCTCTCTCAGTAAGAGATTGTCGATCGATAGTAGGCGGGTGTGGTCGATCGATGGTCGCGATCCAACATCGCCCGATGGTGTCTCTATGGTGTCGATCTATGGAAAGGCAAATAATCTGTAAAAACAAAGTAAAACTCGAAAATAAGTAGTAGTATAAGTAAAAACGAAATAAAAACTTACTAAACAGTGTGTTGCCTCAGACTCAGTGCTTGGTTGTAGTCTTAAGCTCGACGTATTGACCATTACTTACTAGAATGGAGGTGGATTAACACTTGGAAAACAAGTTTCTACATGTTCTTTGCTCTTCTAAAACCATGTACCGACAACTTTCTCATTGCTTCATCTCCTATGGCTTTCTCATTCTTTATGGTCTCCTTAGTAACCTCCATGGAATTCATTCGCTTTTGTAGATTCTCAATACTGCGCTATAGCATACTAAGTCTGGCAAGCTGTAGTCTCTGATATATTCTTCAATTGCTGAGAAATACCTTTTGTCATCAGGCTCTGAGAAATAGCAATCTCTTTGAACATGTCTTCTAATAGTTTTTCTGCTGCGTACTTCTGTCTGTCGAATCAGTATCGATCAAAGGCATGATGGTGTCGTTGATCGATGTCACTCTATCTGGTCCACTGCCATGTTGTCTTTGAATAGTATCCAAATCTTGCTTCATCTCATCCATGCGTGTAGTCAAACTGGTGAGGCACTTGTCTATAGGATAGTAAACATCATCAAGCCTCTTGTAGAAATCATCCAATCACATCTCTTGAGCTTTGAAGATCTCATCCACAATATCGTCAATCTCTCTCTGTTGTATGTCTTTTGTTTCTGCCTAGATATAGCGATCTTTGCTGCATATTCTTGTAAACATATGTAGCTCAGCTCAAACATATTGGCTCTCTCTAGAACCGCTCTGATGTCGTCTTCTTGCACATTAACAACTCTTCCGTCTATAGCTCGTGCATTACCATTCTCATCTCTGTAAATTCCATACTCGTCTTTATTCTCCCATTGGAAAATTCTCCTGCCATTGGCGTCATAAGCTCTCTGTCCATGCTCTACGCGACCGCATATTAGTAGTGGGTTTATCCAACATATCAATCCTGGATGTTCTGAACTAAAGGGTTAGATGTACAGAACTCATGGACTCGTAAAATGGTGGTATCGATCGATGAATTCTAGTTGTCGTCGATTGATGTTTGATTGTGGATAGGCTCGTGCTTCTTCTCCTTTCTGTCGATCAATGCATGTACTTGTGCGTCGATCGATGGTTATTGCTGTTTCCAAATAAATTTCCTGATCCATTAGCCATAATAAGGGCGTCTACTACATCCTCCTTAGGTAGATTTAGAATTATCCCATAAAGATCTCTTGCACTTCCTTTTGTATCTCTGAAAATTCCAAACTCATCTGGTCTGAGATAACCATCTTCTGTATCTTCTGCTCCAAGTAATTGTTATGGTTTTCGTTTGATGTAGTTCGATGGCCAACATATGCCGACGATCGATGCTCGATTATCCACTTTCGCGTTCATTACCCAGCCAGCTTCTTCCAGTGCCAGACCGCGACTCAATCAATTCTTCCTCTCTGTAATCTGTATCTTATCCTTCATAAGCTCCACTTTATCCTTGTAAGTTTGATGGGTATTGATCGATGGTGTATGGTGAGATGCTGTCGATCAATGCTGAGTGATCAGTGTCGGTCGATGCTAGAGTTCTTATGTCGGTCGATGTTGTCCGTAAAGACGTGTCGGTCAACGCTGAGTAGTTGCCGTCAATTGATGTTTGTCGTCTTTCTTTGCGGATCGTACGGTTCGAGTTTCTGTGGGTCTGAGAACAGTAATTCTTGTCCTTTATTGCTCCTGGTACTCTTTTGCATGCACCTGAAAGTAAAAAGAAACCTAGAGTAAATCCTAAAAATTAAATCCAATGGCGATCAATGTTCCCCGGCAACGGCGCCAAATTTGACATGGCTGTGTTTATTCTTCTAGCAGGATATAAATATCTTAAGCAATTAACTACCAATTAACTCTTAGTCCTAACACACAAAATAATACTTTTGCCAAGAGAGATCATGTGTATTACTTAGGGATCGAATCCACAGAGAACAATGGCACACAATAGATTTCTTATTTCTAATGATTAAACTAGGTGATATACAATATATATATATATATATATATATATTGGTAAAAAGTAATCAGTTTAAGGAAATATTCCTTATTGGAAGGTGTAGATGCAATATGGAAATATGCTAATAATGTAAATATGGAAATATGATAATAGACTAACTAGATGCAAATGTAAATATGCTAGATCTAGGGTTTTCAAGCTCAATGAATTATAGGGAATAAGAAGCACGAATATGTAAATATTCTAGAACTCAAATGTTAACTATTCTGATCCTTTTAACTCCAACTCTCGTATGCGAGCAAAAGGAAAGACCATCGATCACGGCTAAGGCCTGGCATCGATTGACGGTGAAATCAGAAGGAAGTGTGAACGAGATTTGATATGTTCACCAAGCTAATTATACTAGCTCTCACATGCGCCTAACAATCTAGTTCAATGGAGAAGGAAGTGTGAACGAGATTTGATATGTTCACCAAGCTAATTAGACCAGCTCTCGCATGCGCCTAACAACCTAGTTCAATTGAGTATATTCTGGCACATAACCTACTCTCATATTCGTCCATGTCCTACTTTCGTGATCCTAGTTAGCTACTCTAGAATGCAAGCATTAAGCACAACTCAGTTCATGGATATTAACTTAACCTAGAAATCCTACTTTTGGGCTAATCCATGTTTGCTATCATTCAACCCTAAATCTAGTTGATAACTACTCAGTCATAATCAAAGTAAGAATAATAATATGAATATAATGCATAGATAAATATTGGAGTTCCAATACAAATCTCCCTAAGGAGTTATAAATGTTCTCCCCCTAAATCCCAAAACTATGATGGAATGCTGGTGCACACACAACAACACACACACACCACCCACCACCCTTTGTGTCATACATAAAGTATAAATATAAAACCCTAAAATCTATGTCAAAACTCGTCCAGAGGTAATCTTGTAATCTTCTGTCTTGTCTCTAACTTTGGCTTGAAATCGGCTGTCTGGGATTTGGACGTCGATCGATGGCAGAAGTGCAACTTGAATCGATCTTTGTCATGTAACATCGGTAGACGCCTAGGTATTGCCGTCGATCGACGACAGTCTAGTACTTCGACTCTCTCAATGATCAACTACAGATTATTTTCCTCTAAATTCTCCAAAACTTACCTGGACCTCTAAACACCTTAAAACATAGCCCAGACACACATAATAGAGCCTATAACATGGCCTAAAACTAGTAATAATTAGGTTATATCAAAGTCTATTGTGTGGTCATGCTCCTTGTGGATTTGATCCCTAAGTACTACAATTGCACCTCTTATTTGTGAGAGTAACGTTGGCTCATAATGGAATTTGAGTGATATCATGTCTCCGAATCCCAAGTTTCCCAACGATTTTGATACTTTTCCATGGAGGAAATACTTCACTTGCAAGAATTTTGGGGTAATTATGGATACTTTCGGGTTTATGGATATGAAAAGTTAATACTTTAGGATTTTGATACTTTAAGGTATTCTGGTTTTGTGTGCAGGATAATGGCCTCCACTTCCGTCAATCATGGGTCTTCGGGGTTTAAGAAGAGGCTGGAAAGTTAGTGAAGAGTGTGGATGATATGGCTGCCGAGATCGCTCAGCTCAAAACTAAGCTTACTGATATAGCCTATTTATTACCAGTTTTAGACCATGTTATAGACTCTATTTAGGGTTTGTTATGTGTGTTTAGGCTATGTTTTGAGGTCTTTACAGGTCCAGGTACGTTTTGGAGATATATTGAGATACTTGGAGCTTTTTGGAGCATTTGGAGAGGAATAATCCGTAGCTGATCATTGATGAGAATTGAAGTACGAGATTACCATCGATCAACGATACAACGTAGGCGTCGACCGATGTTACATGACCAAGATCGATCAATGTTGCACATATCGATGTCAAGTTCGCAAACAACCGACTTTCAAGCCCAAGTTAGAGACATGACACAAGATTACAAGATTACCCTTGGACGAGGTTTGACCTAGACTTTAGGGTTTTATATTTATACTTTATGTATTGCACCAGAAAAGGGGGCAAGACATTGTGTGGTGTGTGCTTAGTGTTCTAAGTGTGCTTTGAGACCCCAATATTCTATCTATACATTTTATTCAGATTACTATTCTTACTTCAATTATGTCTGAGTAGTCATCAACTAGGTTTAGGGTTTATCAATGGTACTGATGGGTTAGTCAGACAATAGAATTGTTAAGGTCATTATTAGATCTGTTAAAAGAATTGTGTTTATTGCTAGTTCTCTAGAGTAGCTAACTAGAAATCTGATAATAGGATAGTTAGGTGCAAGCGAGAGCATGGTCTACTACCAGAATATATTCTGTTGAGCTAGGTTGCTAGAAACAAACGAGAGTTGATTTAGTCAATCTAGTGAACTTATCGAATTAGGTCATAACGCTTGACTCAAGAAACCATCGAACAACGCAGGATCATTCCCATTGATCGACAGTCAACAAGCGAGAGGAGAGACATTGGACTTAGTCAATAGATTAGGCGCGCATGCGAGAGCTGGTGTATTTTACATTAGATTTTGAGTTCCATGATTAAATACCTTTAAAATCTATCAACTATAATTCATTTGCCTGAAACCCTAGATCTAGCATATTTCCATATTTACATTACTAGCATATTTCCATGTTTACATTATTAGCATATTTCCATAATGCAATTATACCTTCTAATAAGGAATATTTCTTTGACCTGATTACTTGCTGCCAATATATATAGTTACCTAGCTTAGCCTTTAGAAATAAAAAATCTATTGTGTGCCATTGTTCTCTATGAATTCGATCTTTAAGTACTACACCTTATCTGTCTTGACAAGATTATTATTGTTTTGTGTATTAGGATTAAGGGGTAATTTGACAGTTGTTTGTTTAGGATATTATTACCCTATTAAAACATAAAATGACACCCACGTCAAATTTAGCGCTGTTGCCGGGGAACATTGAGCACCATTATATTTATTTTCTAGGACTTAGTCTAGGTTTTTTACTTTCAAGGTTACTGATTTTTCTTTTTCTTTGTTTTTTCAGGTGCATGCAAAGTATTACTAGGAGCAACAAAGGACAAGACTTATTGTTCTCTGACCCACAACAACTTGAACGCACGATCTGCAAAGAAAAACACACACATCGATCGACGGAATACCTTCAGCGTCGACCGATAACTCTTTACAGATAACATCGACCGATATCAGAACTCAACCATCGACGGAAATTAGAACAATAGCATCGAAAGATATTGATCATATATCATCGATCGACAGCACCTCATCCGCATCGATCGACGACAACAAACGAGTTCAGATGGTTGCGCCTATAATTGTCGTTCAGAATGAGAATGCAGACTTGTATGACCTCTGACATGTGTGTGTTTTTATGTTTTAATAAGGTAATAATATCCTAAACAAACGGAAGTCAAATTAACCCTTGTTTCTAACGCACAAGACAATAATACTCTTGTCAAGAGAGAACGAGTTTAGTACTTAGGGATCGAATTCATAGAGAACAATTTCACACAATAGATTTGTTATATCTAAAGGCTAAGTTAGGTAACTATATATATTGGTAGCAAGTAATCAGCTCAAGGAAATATTCCTTATTAGAAGGTATAGATGAAATATGGAAGTATGTTAGTAATGTAAATATGGAAGTATGCTAGTAATGTAAATATGGAAATATGCTAGATCTAGGGTTTCAGACAAGTGGATTATAGTATATATAAGTTAAAGGTATTTAATCATGGAACTGGATATATAATGTAAAAGACATCAGCTCTCGCATGCGCGCCTAATCTATTGACGAAGTCCAATGTTTCAGCTCTCGCTTGTTACACAGAATAACCATCGATCGATGGCAATGATCCTGCGTCGATTGATGGTTTCTTCAATCAAGCGCTATGACTTATTTCGATAAGTTCACTAGATTGACTAAATCAACTCTCGTTTGTTTCTAGCAACCTAGCTCAACAGAATAGATTCCGATAGTAGACCATGCTCTCGCTTGCGCCTAACAAACCTATTATCAGGGTTCTAGTTAGCTACTCTAGAACACAAGAAATAAACACAATTCTATTAATAGATCTAATAATGACCTTAACAATTCTATTTTTTGGCTAATCCATCAGTACCATTGATAAACTAAACCTAGTTGATGACTACTTAGACATAAATAAAGTAAGAATAGAAATATGAATAAAAATTGGGGTTTCAAAACACTCTTAGAATACACTAGCAAATGCTAGCACACACACACAAACTCTTGCCCCTTAACTCTAGCACACTTAACATGGTGCAATACATAAAGTTTAAATAAAACCCTAAAATCTAGGTCAAAACTCGTCCAAGGGTAGTCTTGTAATCTTGTGTCATGTCTCTAACTTGGGCTTGAAAGTTGGCTGTATGCAAACTCGATATCAATCGATGGCAGATGTGCAACATCAATCGATCTTGGTCATGTAACATCGGTCGACGCCTAGGTTGTATCGTCGATCGATGGCAATCTCGTACTTCGATTCTCTTCAGTGATCAGATACGGATTATTCATTTCCAAATGCTCCAAAAGCTCCAAGTATGTCTATATATCTCCAAAACGTACCTTGACCTGTAAAGATGTCAAAACATAGCCTAACCACACATAACAGACCTTAAATAGAGTCTATAACATTGTCTAAAACTGGTAATAAATAGGCTATATAAACTCCCCCAGACTTAACCTTTTGCTTGTCCTCAAGTAAACAAGCCTGTGAAAGATGTTTTGAAAAGCGAAGACTCACATATTGTCTAAGTATAACTGTCAACTTGCTTTATTTCAACCACATCCTATCAAGCCAATCACAGAGAAACTTTATATACCCTATCCTAGTATTGCAACCAAGTCCATTCTACCAATAACTTAGCGAATACTAGTATGACTCGCCCCTCTACTGATTTCATTTCTTCGCATAAAATAAAGTGCAGGCTTTACCTTGGGAGCATCGATCAAGGGACACATGGAATCTTTCCTCTGCAAGTATCAAAACACACAGGTAGTCTTCTCTGATTCCTTTTCTTTCTCTCTTCTCACTTCTTCTCAGTCAATGTATCCCTTGTTTTGAGGGCATCATTTTATTTTTTTTTAATTGACCGAGATATTTAGATAGGCTTCCATATATCAAGCCCTAATGGTTTTTTCCACCAGATCCTGTTGACTTCTTTTTGACCTTTATCTCTTTCTAGGATCATATGAATCAAGCTTTAATGGTTGTAGCCATCAAATCCTGTTCGACTCCTTTTTTAAAATGAAGGGGAGAGAGAGGGGAATCAAAAGCACACAAACTTTTACCTTTCAAACTTGCAGAAGGAATCCGATCCAATGTATACCAAATCCCAAAGCAAGCAAATAATGTCAGGATTAGTGTAGGAAATCAGCTTTGGTTCCTCCAAAAACTCTAAGCAAGTGTGATATAGTGGCATGATGATCCACTCTGTTATCTCTAGTAATCTCTGCAAATAACCTTCTAAGAATGGTGCTTATAGAATGGTTAGTCAATAATAAATCTTTATCATAGTCCCCTTCTTGAATCAATAAAACTTTTTGAAAAAAACTTATATAGATATAAAAACACTTAATAACAATCAAATAGTGTTAGTGAACCTCCCACAAGCTTAAATTACATTGTCCCCGGTGTAATCAGCCCCTGATTGGTTAGAAAAATTAAATCATAAGTAATTAGATCTAAGTATAGAACTCGATAACTCTCTCTGTAAAAGAGCGTCGATCGATGGTCGGATATGGGTATTGATCGATGCTAGACATGTAAGTTCCTATTTCTTATAAAACTTAAAATAAAACACAATATCAGTAATACCTCCCCCAGACTTAAACAACACTATCGTCAGTTTTATACAGTCTGAGATTGGGGGAAGAAATAAATCATAAGGACCAATTTTAACAAGGAAAAAATGATACACCTGCTCGTTGATGTGACCGTCGATCGACACAGTTAAGTGCCTGTCGATCGATGCGTTGCTTACTCCGTCGATTGGCAGTGATCAAGTGTCGGTTGATGCTCTATGCAGATTGTCTTCCTAGATTCTTTTTTTTTAGTAATTTGAAATAAATAAATACAAAAATTAGTAATAAATGAAGAATAAAAACTAATAGTTACTAAACAGTGGGTTGTCTCCCAATCAGCGCTTGGTTAGAATCTTAAGCTCGACATTGTGAATGCTCTGACTAGAAAAGAGGTTGATCAACACTTGGAAAACAAGTGGCTACGTTTTCTTTGCTCTTATGAAACCATGTACCAATGAAGTTTCTGATTGCCTCATCTCCTATGATTTTCTCATTCTTTATGATCACCTTAGTAACCTATAGTGAATGCATTCTTCTTTGTAGAATTTCAATACTGCGCTGGAGCATTCTAAGTTTGGCAGATGTAATGTCTGACATTTCCTCTAGTTGCTGAGAAACATCTTCCTTCATCAGGCACTGAGAAAAAGCAATATCAAATAATATTTCTTCTAAGTAGCGTTTTGCTGCAAACTTCTCTCTGTCGAACTCAGTATCGATCCATTGCAAGGTGTTACCGTCGATCGATGTCACTCCATCCGGTCTACTTGCATGCTGTCTCTGAAAAGTATTCATGTCTTGCTTCATCTCATCCATGTGTGTAGTCAAATTCTTGAGGCATTTATCAATAGGATAGTAAACATCATCAAGCCTCATATAGAAATCATCCAGTGACATCTCTTGAGCTTTGTAGATCTCATGCACAATATCATCAATCTCTGCTCTGCTGTATGTCTCCTTCTTTTGTTCCTCGTTTTCGATCGATGCTGAGACCTGTGCGTCGATCGATGGCTGTTGCGGTTGTCCAAAGAAATTTCCGGATCGTTCAGCCA
Organism: Moricandia arvensis; assembly: GCA_905132765.1. Classification (NCBI taxonomy): domain Eukaryota; kingdom Viridiplantae; phylum Streptophyta; class Magnoliopsida; order Brassicales; family Brassicaceae; genus Moricandia; species Moricandia arvensis. Next base: position 7,581 of record CAJHQP010007683.1, on the reverse strand, counting down.
TTAGAAGGGCGTTTGCTACATCTTTCTTAGGTAGAGTTAGATTTCTCCCATAAAGACCTCGTGCACGTCCTTATACATCTCTGAAAATTCCACGCGTCGATCGACTCAAGACAACGAGCATCGACCAAAGTTGAAACGTACATAATCGATAGCCTCATGCGAATCAACTAACATCGATCAACACCATGCTAAAGATCTCGATCAACATAGAGACGAATGAATCGATCTACAATCCATGCCTCATCGATCGACAGCATGGAAACCCAGTCTGATTACCCAACCTCAACGCAAGTCTGATTGTGCGTCCAACAACAACAATTTCAGAAAAGAATACAGACACGTCTGAATATACAGATCTTGATAGAGAAGACGAGGACACTGAAGGAGGAGGCAAAAGATCCCAAAACATCAACGCAGAGAAGCCAATGAAAAGGAGATGGACGGCTTTGCTAAAAGAGTTATTAAAATACCTTTAGATATATCTTTTGATGAAGCTTATTATACTCACAAATTGTGGATGTTTTTCAGGGAAACAGATGACATAGAAACCATGTTCAATCACCTCAGAGAGAAGATGAAAAAGAGAACCTGTTTGAAAAAGAAAAGTGATCCTAGGAAGTTGTGATTCCAGGCTTCATCAAAGGAAACAAATACCCTAACGTCCTCTGCGACACTGGATCTTAGTGAGCATTATGCCAAAGTCTATGGCAGAGGAGCTGAACCTAAGAGTGGAACCCTCCAACGATTCTTTCACGTTTGTGGACTCCTCAAAAGTGAATTCAGGAGGGATGGTAAAAGATGTTCTAGTGCAGATTGACAACACCCTAGTTTAGTAGACTTTCATGTGATCGACATCAGGATAAATTGGAACTCTTCGATACTACTTAGGAGAGCATTCATGGCTGCTGTGGGAGCCATATTCGACATGCAGTTAAACATGTTGTATCTATCTCTAATTGATAAAAATATCTTTTATGAACCTCTTAAAAATAAGAAAAAGGCTACCCTGATCGAATTGTGCAATGATGGAGAGCTTGTGGCCACATGTTTCTGCGATTACGAGTGTAATGAAGAATCGGTAGTTAGAGCATCAATCGATACCCAACCCCTAGAATTGATCGACTCTCTTGCACATCAGCAATCGATCGATACCCACCCTTCAACATCGATCGACACCCATACCCCAGAAACTATTCACACCCACCATGCTGATTACGATTACAACCCAGCCTACCTCAAATACGATGAAAAATACAGAGAAGAAGAGATGATCGAGTATCGAGGGCTTACAATGGAAGTGTCTGGAGTTTTTCATGTTTCCCATGAACCGGGGAAATCAACATCGATCGACGGCAACCTTATGCCATCGATTGATACTGAACACGAAGTAGAAACCAAACATGATTCCGAAGAAGAACACGATAGAGAAGCTGGTTATCTACAACCAGATGAGTTTATTATGAGAGATCCAGATGGTCACGCAAGAGCTATGGATGGAAAATTAGAAACATCACGAAGGAGGATGTAGCAGATACTTGCAGTGGCCAATGGATCTGGAAACCTTTTTGGGCACCGGCCTGATTATCGAGCATCGATCGACAGTAACAATACACCATCGATCGACACCAGTTGGGCATGCCAAGGATACGGTAAAGCCTACAAAGAGTATGACTCAGATTATGATGAGATGAACCTGGCTGGATAATGGATGCAAGATTAGGCAATCCAGCATCAATAACCGGCCTATCTTGGCCATCAAACGACATCAAACGTAAACCAGACCCTTCACTTGGACCAGAAGAAACAAAAGCTGGTTACCTTAGACCCGATGAGTTTGGAATTTTCAGAGATGTATAAGGACGTGCACGAGGTCTTTATGGGAGAATTGCAACTCTACCTAAGAAGATGTAGCAGATACCCTTCTAATGGCTGAACGGTCAGGAAATTTCTTCGAACAACTGCAACATCCATCGATCGACGCACAGGTACCAGCATCGATCGATAACGAGACAGAAGAACGAAACATACAACAGAACCGAGATTGGTGATATTGTGCATGAGATCTACAAAGCTCAAGAGATGTCACTGGATGATTTCTACATGAGGCTTGATGATGTCTACTATCCTTTTGTTAGATGCCTTACTAATTTGACTACACGCATGGATTAGCTGAAGCAAGACATGAATACTTTCCAGAGACAGCATGCGAGTAGACCGGATGGAGTGACATCGATCGACGGCAACCTTACGCCATCGATCGATACTAAATTCAGCAGAAAAAAGTTAGAGACATGAAAAAAGATTACAAGATTACCCTTGGAAGATTTTGACCTAGACTTTAGGGTTTTATATTTTTACTTTATGTATTGTGCCAGAAAATGGGGGCAGAGTTGAGTGTGTGTGTGCTTAGTATTCTAATTGTGCTTTGAGACCCCAATATTCTATCTATGCATTTTATTCAGATTACTATTCTTACTAAAATTATGTCTGAGTAGTCATCAACTAGGTTTAGGGTTTATCAATGGTACTGATGGATTAGCCAAACAATAGAATTGTTAAGGTTATATTAGATATATTAATATAATTGTGTTTATTGCTTGTGTTCTAGGGTAGTTAACTAGAACCCTGATAATAGGATAGTTAGGCGCAAGCGAGAGAATGGTCTACTACCAGAATCTATTCTGTTGAGCTAGGTTGATGGAAACAAACGAGAGTTAATTTAGTCAATCTAGTGAACTTAACGAATTAGGTCATAATGCTTGACTCCAGAAGCCATCGATCAACGCTAGATCATTACCATCGATCGACGGTCGTTCCGTGTCAACTAGCGAGAGTTGAGATATTGGACTTTTTCAATAGATTAGGCGCGCATGCAAGAGCTGGTGTCTTTTACATTAGATTTGAGTTCCATGATTAAATACTTTTAATTTCTATCTACTATAATCCACTTGTCTAAAATCCTAGATCTAGCATATTTCCATATTTATATTAGTAGCATATTTCCATATTTACATTACTAGCATATTTCCATATTTACATTACTAGCATATTTTCATATTGCATCTATACCTTCTAATAAGAAATATTTCCTTGACCTGATTACTTGCTACCAATATATATATAGTTACTTAAATTAGCTTTAGAAATAAGAAAGCTATTGTGTGTCATTGTTCTCTGTCGTTTCAATACCTAAGTACTACACTTGAACTCTATTGACACGAGTATTATTGTTTTGTGTGTCAGATTAATGGTTAATTTGACAGCTGTTTGTTTAGGATATTATTACCCTATTAAAACATAAAAATACACCCATATCACTTACCCATCAATGAGATGAGTCGGCCCTTTGTAATCTTGTTGTTTCCCTACCTACTCTACCCTAAAACTTTGTTGACCTATTAGACGGCTTTTGCAAATTTTTTTTTTTTAAGACTTGTAACCTTTGTTGATTTAAAGACGTAAGCTTAACGATGATGTCTCTTCTATGTTAAATTAATTTTATTTTACTTGATGTTATGTTCTTGAAGTCTATTTATCCATGTTGGTTTTAAGACTGAAGCTTAACGATGATGTCTCTTCTATGTTAAATTATTTTTATATCTCTTCTATGTTATGTTCTTGAAGTCTATCTATCATATGAACCACAAGTTTTCCAAGTTAAACTTAATTCTACAATCACGAACTACAAGGTTTCTAAATTTCATGAAATTAAACAATCATAAAAGTCTAACTTTACCAAAGTTTAACCTAGTTATACAATCACAAACTAAAATATTTTCGGAGTTTTATGAAGTTAGACAATCATAAAAGTCTTAACTTTTTCCAAAATTTAACCTACTTAACAATCTTGAACTACAAGTGTTTCTATGTTTTACGAAGTTAGAAATAAAATTTTCCATAAGTCACACAAACCAAAAGTTTTACGGAAAAATAACATAGGTCATACAAACCATAAGTCATACAATAACATAAGTTTTAACAACATTCAAGTTTCCGCAGTAACATAAAAAACACCAAGTTTTACAAAGGCCCTATAGCATTGTGTCTCTGAACATAAGGGTCACTGCATAGTAGTGATTATCTAAACTCCTCAACCTCCACAAACGTGGGTTGAACCTGAAGTCAGATAATCCACCCTCGGTCTCAAGCAATAGATCATCAAAAAAATACATGTATAAATGAGTTTAGGAATTGTTTTTCTCAACTAATACATTTAAAACTAAACACTTAATATAGTACACTTACATATACGCCTCCAGATCCTCCACATCTTAAGGACCACAATCACCTCTCCATGACCCCTCATATTTTCACACCCGTCCCGGAAGGCAAAGCATGATTGCCACGCCATACATTGTATATAAACTATTATTAATAAACCTATATGTGTCAATTACACTAATGTAAACATTTTTCTGTGATCATATGTGACTTTGTACTTACATGTTGTCCCTAATGTAAAACATCATCTTTGGCTTTGCAGGGTAATCAAAATGGGCTTATGTGTTGAGGAACTTTCCCATTATATCTACAATATAAGTGTTTTTGCTTATGTTACTTACATCTACATTATATGACATATATTTTAGTAGTTAAAATTAGTACCTATGGGATAGTTTATGTTCCTAAAGTGAGGGATATCATGGATACACTTGAATGCCATGTAATGATGATTTTTCAGAGGATTGATGATGTGGACTTTAGTATACGGTGTAGCAGATGGTTTGAATCGAGATTTTGTTGCCTTGAAACCTGGATAGGCATGGTCAACTTTTACCAAAAAGATTTGCACCCACTTTCCCTCTTGGTTCTCTATATCTCTAAATTTATATGCTACTTCATGTATAAATGATCATCTCTATCTTGGTTTCCTGCATAAATAAAGTGTATGTTTCAAGTTTTTAGTTTGCATTTTTATTATAAACTTGGGAGATGGTGATTTTTACACTTGCAACCTTATCTGCTAGGATATAACTCCAGTTGCGTCCAATACCGGAACATAGGAATAAAACGAGTGGATCCTGAGTGTTTTCACTCTGCGACGCCATGTTTGATGCTCTAGTTATATACAACGTCATCAGTCTTACTGTAGTGTGCCATGTTGTTTGAAACTTGAGAGATGATGTGTTGTTTCTTTGCTTTTTCTAATTTATATGTTATTTTTGAATAGAAATGTTAGTGGGAGACAGCAAACTGCCATCTAGCTAAAGGGAGAGAATGAGAAGATTTAGTGGGGTGGAGTTTAAACTGCCTTATACTATAATAAATATTGTAACTGCCTCATGTATCTTATTCTTACTGACTTAACTAAAAATTACAGACATAATAGAGACTCAAGTCTACTGATAATTATCTCCACGAGAGTCGACTGTTGCAGAGAAAAATTTTGTCTGTTTGAGGCGTCCATCAAATCAATCTTAAATAGATAAGTTACTACATGTAGTTGGATACGAAGATTATTAAGTTAGAGGGTTTATCACCTTCTCTAAATAAATTAACGTTATGTAACCACTTCATTTCTTCTCTCTGTCTAATAACCATTTCTTTATCTCTTCATTATAGTTTAAGCCATCAACATAACATTTCACAAAGTATACTAAGTTATAAAATATAAGTTAGTTGAAGTTTTATTTAGTTTCAGATAGTTAGACAATTGATACAATCGAAGTTTTACTAAGTTGATAAAGTTTTATAAACAGCATCATTTAAAGTTTCACTAAGTTCTACAAAGTTATACAATTAATTAAATCTTTACTCTGGTACGAAAAGTTGTTTATGTTCGAGGTATCCATTAAATCACTCTTAAATAGAGAAGTTAATACTTGTAGTTGGGTAAGAGGATCATTAAATTAAGGGGTCTATCACCTTCTCCAAATAAATTAACGTTATATAAGTCTTTCATTTCTTCTCTCCGACCAATAACCATTTATTTTATTTCTTCAATATCGTTTAGGAGGAGATATGGAGAACTTGAACTTCGCTTCTCTCCCTCCTTCCATGCTTCATCATATTCTCTCCAAGGTAGCAACAAACAGTACCCAGGACTTTGGTAGTGCAAGATTTTCTTTTCCCGGGTTCAATGCAATTGGCAGAGAAGATTACTTCTACATATATGCAAGTCTCATTTTCATGAATGACGAGAAAGGAGGTCAATGCTGTTAGAAAATTCAGCTTAGGTGCTACATATGGGTAATCCAGAGGTCCATCTACTTATGAGGTATGTATGAGTTCTTCATGCTCCATTTAGTTGATGAAGAAAGGGAAAAATACATCTGCTGGTGAGAGATGATGCTTGTTAGCCAAATATTATATGGTATGATGAACTTAGCAATTTAACTTGATGATAGAAGGATTGGTTCACAATTATTCTGGTTTACTCCTAAACATGTTGATCGGATGTCTTACAGTATCGCTAGTTGGGAACTCAAAGACCATTGAGAATACAATAAACCTGGGATGTTTCTATCTCTATTGAAAAGAAGAGATATTAATGTATCATATGTTTGCTGTGCTACAAACAGAAGCACCAGTGTTTGTAGTTTCATAGATGGATCAAGAACAAAGTGGAGATGCGATCATTGGTTCTAGCAGCATACAACTTGGAAATTCTGTAATAAAATACATTGACTACTCGTGAGTGGCCAATTGGAGTTTAGTTGTTTGTTGACTTGTAATTTTTCTCTACTTTTACTAAATTTCTGTAAAATATGTTTTACATTATATAATTTCTCTAGTTTTTCTTTATAAATTAATATTTATTTTATTTTAACTTCATAAATATATCAATAACAACACATGTGTCCAAAATATAACAGAATAAATTATTGCAATGTAAAAGTGCGAAGAATAAAATTAACATTTTAATAGTGATTAGGAAATGCTACAGTAAAATATTCAATTTAAATTAGTTCAAAATTTTGCAGTTACACCAAGTTTTACACTTATATAAAGTTTTACTAAGTCATACAAAATTTTACTAAGTTATACCATTCTAGGTTCGGTTTTCACCTATTTGGATGGATAATTCGTAATTCGTTATTTGTTATATTTCAGGATAAATATTTGTTCTGATTCTTGTTAAAAGATTATCCTTTCTCTGGTGATGGAAGTACTGAAAGAAAAAATTATTTGCTTCATTGAAGAAGGAAGAAATAAGAAGAATGAGAGTAAGTATGGTTTTGGGTGCAGATAGTGCGCTGGTAAACGTTTAATTAACTAGGTTCCACTTGGTTTGTTGGTCTTTTAATAATTTTGTGATTTAAATAAATGCTAAATAAAAAGGAAAAAAAGGAGGAGTATAAGAGAATTTCTTTTTTTTTTTGAGTTAAAAGCATTAGAGCATTTGATTCACTTCAAATTAATTTTGTAGACCATCTATTGTCTGAGTAATAGAATGATATACAGTTTTAATGTATTTTTCGTTATACTTAAGAAATTGAAGTATATTTATAAATTAAAGATACTTGCATTCAACGTGAATCAAACTATGGTATAAAGTTATAGTGTTGATAGGTGGAGTTTAGAAATCATATATAAAATATAAAATATTGGTTTTAGGGAAAATGACATATCTCACTACAG
>CAJHQP010007682.1:0-30928 GCA_905132765.1 Moricandia arvensis | reverse complement strand
CGATCTTTATAGACTTGCGCTAAGTCGATTTCTAGGCTGCATTCGTATAGAAGCATGATTTTTAGATTCTGATTTCGAGAATACCGTTTTTGACTCCACATTAGCCAAGCGACAAATTTTGGGATCTCGTACAGAGTGTTTGATACTATGCCTAGAGATGTTAGAGAACCAGTTTGTTGGGTTTAGGTAAGACCTAGGTCTAATCATAGCTTTTGGGGTGCAAGACTACTTTGGATTATGTTTCCCGTGTCGGTTTCGACTTGATTCCATCCCGATTTAAAGTCCGCGTTATGTTCTCAGGTTATAACGAATTTTATGGTAGGAATCAAGCATCTGCTTTGGGACAATTTTTAAGTATTCTTGAAAGTGCTGTCCAAAATTTTGGATTTCTTTTATAGCGCTATGACCCTTCTGTTGGGTGTTCGACAAACTATCTCTACAAGATGCTTAGTATGATTAGGACGTTCAGAGTTTGTTGTGATCAGCAACAAACTTATTGGTAGATATTACCATTTTTGAATCTTCGTGAACGATACTTGTTTAAGAAGGTGTGTGAGTTTATAGTCGCAGATGGACTGTTTTTAAGCTAAGCATTCTGTTTTGGAAAGTTTTGACGTAAAACAGTTCTTCGAGCGTCTGCGACGTCTCGCTGTGTCGAAGGTTGAGTTTTATTTCGGATGCCCTCATTTCGTGCTTGAAATGTTCACGAGCTTGAAGATGTGGGGCATCCAACGGTTTGTTTTAGCATTACGGCAAAGAAATGTGTGTGGATGTTCGCAGCCAAAACTGTTGTTCCTGTTCGGATGTTAAATGTTTATTTGTTAGCGAGGAATTAGGACAAATGGGTCGCGTAAATTTGACCCTGTGAATATGCGACTTCCTTCATTGTGCTATGTGAAGAGTCGAGCTCGCTAATTGATTTCGTGTGTATACTTAAGTATGTTTCGTATAGCTCTAGGAGCTTTGTTACAATTTTTCCTTATGTGCTGCTTTTTACTTATAAAATTGGGGTGTAGAGTAAAATTTGGAAATATTGAACTTGGTCGATTATCGACAAGTTTAAGTTTAGCATTAAATGTTTGGTGGTAAAATAAGTTTTGATATTAAGACTTTATCGTATGATTTCCGATTATGTGTTATACGATAATTATTTCAGTTGGATTTTAAGACTAATCGTGATTGTTGATTTGCCGTTAAGTGATTGGATGGAGCAGTGGTCGCTCAAACATTTTGCTTGGTCTGAATGATGTGTTCAGCGCATAGCCGAGGTGTTGCTGTCACTTATTAGACCATGGCACGTTTGTGTTAACTTTAAGGTCATGCTTGTAATTACCCTCACGAGTGATATAATTTTTGTCGAGAAACTTTTGAAAAAGTCAGATTCGAGTTTAATCGATCATTATTAAAAAAAAAGATCGAACCGATAAATAGGGCTCGATGGGATTTTCTTCTGGTCGAAAGGACTTCCCTTGATAGTTCTGGTCAAGTATTACTTATGTTGGTCGGATTTATTTAAGCTAGGACGAGTTTGGTTGAAGCAAGACAAGAATCAAAGGTCGAGAAAATTTTAGTCGAAAACTGTCCCGAAAATTACCGACAAGCTTCTTAAAATTCCTTATAAATCGTCCATGGTCCTTCACCACCTTGTCTGCCTGCTTTCTCAGCACAAGTCACAAGACAAGCACAAGTTGCCTGCTTGCTTGCTTCTGGACAGATCATGTGAGAAGCACATGATTTATAAACCTTTCTTAAAAGGAAGGAAATGGAAGCTGCTGGTGGCTGGGTGTGGTGAAGCAGGACTCCAGCTGTCCTGCTCACTTATGCTTTGTGTGTTAAGCTGAGACACTCAGATTGGACCACTCCTCAGATATATAACTCCTTCAGTGAGCTGCTTGCACGTTTTTGTTGCTGAAAAAAAAAAGAGTTTCAGTGAAAAAAATCAGAGAGAAAGAAGTAGGAACCAAGAGAAAAATCAAGAAGAAGCCTGAACGAAATTCATCCACCAGTTGGCTCAGTTTGTTTTAGTGAGAAGGATCAGAAGGTAAGAGAGTTTGATTAAACCCTTCAGATTCTGATCATAACCGAATCTTCATGTCTCTTTCTAATCAAGTTTTCTTGGTGAGCTTAGCTTGAAGGAGAACATCATCCAGGTGTATCTAACCGTGGTGATCTAGGGTAAGCCTCATCTACCTGCCTTAGCCATGTTCTGAGCAATTCCATGTGCTGTTAAGCTTAAGCTCATGGTCAGATCACATGTTTAAGATGATGTACTGAATCAGTTTAGTTTAGTTTCGGTTGGAATCATTCTTTGGAAACTTCTAGCTAAACTGTTATGGTCTGAGTGAAGTTAAAACGAGATGAACTGAACTTGTCCTGAATCAACCTTGTCTGAAACAAACTGATATGATATAGGAGGAGTAAGAACCGAGCTTTAATTTAACTCATTTAGGTAGTTAGAGTGAACCAAACTGAAAGAATATTATTGTTCTGAACCGAACAGATTTGATCTTGTCTAGTAATGGTCTGAACCCTTATCACATACTGATCTATTCTGAGTTAGTATAAACTGCTAAGTTATGTCCTGAACCGAGCTGATCAGATCTAGTCGAACTCCATCTTCAGAACCGGAATTGTTTGGATGGATGATCATGTTTCCGAACTGCTTATTTCAGGTCTGTCCAGCTTTGTACAAGAACATTTCAAAACTTGTCCAAATCAGTTTCAAGACCAATCTCTAGGTGAGTCTAGGGTGATGTGGTGTTAGGTCACATATGTGTGTGTGATTGAATGGAATAGAACTATATGCTTAAGTAGTAAAGTCTTCTTAATCCTTTGAAATTGTGTGGTGTTTACTTATTGTAAACACTTATCACTTAAAGAATAGTTGAAGTACAAATTGAGGTTAAGCCACTTCTTATACTTGTCTCAAGTACTAATTATAAGTATAAATAATGTATGGATTAATTATGAAAGAATTAAGGAAATAAGTATTAAGTGAAAAATCATTATTAAATCACTATCCCTAAGTTCTTGCATTACCGTGACTTGGGTCCTGCGAATGGAAACAACCTCATGAAGACACGATGATGGGGTAGCACCGTGAAGGCCGTGTACTGGCATGACGATGCAGTACTGAATGTTCATTAAGACGTTCGAGGATGATGGTAATGCTAACTCACTACTCTCGGTTAGCCTTGTGGTTGTCGAGTTCAGTATATATATTATAATTATAATTGAAGTGATGAAGGGCGGGTAACAAGGAAGTGATAAATAAATGGGATTCAAATTGATGAATAATATATATTAAAGTATAAACAAGTACTTGTATGTTTTATCTTCATTCTTTGGTGATTGTTTGATTGTACTATTGATTGTGCAGTGATCTAGATTCAGTGGGTTAAACTAGTTACTCACGACTCATTGTTGTGTGTGCAGGTAACCACTAGTTGGGAGACCTCTTCTTTTGGACGGAAAGGAATGGCCAACCAGCGGTAGTATTTTGTTGTCCCTGCAACGTATCTTTTGTTATATATTTACTTAAAACGTTGTTGGGCATTAGGCCGTAGGTTTAAACTATAACACTTTGTAAGTTGGCTAAAAGTAAATAAATAATGTATCAAAAAAATTTGTAAATCACGGAGTACCCCATATGATATTAAGCCTTGTCTGGGACGAACTAACTATCGGATACTCGATCGGGTTGAAAAGCCTTGGTCGATATCCGGTAGGAGCGTTGGTGTTCTCAATTGCTAGTCCATGGTGATCGGAATTTTCTGTGAACCTTGGGTCGGGTTGCAGGGAACATCGAGCGTGTCATTTCCGGTCATCTACGATCAGGGGTGTCACAAAGGTGGTATCAGAGGATTGTTCTACAATGCTAGAATGGGACTTGTTTCAATATTTTTCGGTCAAAATTTCTCGAAAGGATAACTAGGATATGCTGGTTTGTTCCTTCTTTTAGAAGTAGATAGAACTGGGTAGAACTAACCATGAACTTTTGCTGCAGCTACCGCCGAGACCGGGCACAACGTGGTGGAGCTTATCTACGATACTTATTTCATCATCTCCAGACTCTTCACCGCATCTACTCCGGCACCACTTTGTACTCCTAGATTGAGGCTACACCTTCGGCACGAGCATTGAGTCTGATCCGTCTGAGGGAACGTATGATGGCCCACAAATTCAGATGTCGATGCTTATGTCACCTGATCCGTACTATCAAACATCGAGGTAGATGTTGTACATGATTATGCTGCTCATGCTGCTGATTATCCTTCTGCCCATGCTGATGATCATCCCGCTCATGCTACTGCTCATGCTGCTGATCATCCTGCCGCACATGCTGTTGCCGCTGTTGATATTCCACATGTCCATGCGGAAGAACCACCTGCAGAAGAACCTGCACCAGTTCCGACAGTCGGTGTTGTTAGCTATTCTAGAGTTGATGGCCGAGATGATCCGTTACAGGAACAAGCACTGAAATGCAACAATGTGCTCAGCCAGCTCCAATACCTACCATTTCTCATCCGGACTTCCTGAAGATTGTATGATCATGAAGAACTTGGGGAGAAGCACTACCAGGGAGGGACTGATGCTTTGAAGCTGATGCATGCTGCACAATATCGAACAGAACTTGCTGCCACCCGTTGTCCGGTAGAATTCAAGAAGACTTGGCTGTTTACTATCTGAAGAAGGACGCCATCCATTGGTGGTTATGTGTAGAGAGGAGTTTTAGAGATTTCGAGCTGACTTGGGATGACTTCCGTACTGCGTTCATTCGAAAGTATTTTCCACCGGAGGCAAGAGACAGATTGGAGATCAAGTTTATGGAGCTAGTTCAGGGAGGTTTATCTGTTTGGAGGTATGAGGCTGAGTTCACACGTCTGAAGCAGTATGTACGCTTTGGCCAGGAAGATGAGTTGATGATTATCCGGAAGTTTCTTAGGGGACTTAGTCCGATATCAGGAGCAGACTCGAGGCAGTAGAGCTTCATAGATTTGCTGATCTTGTGGAGCGGGCGGTGAATGTTGAGGAAAGTCATTGCTGCTGAGTGAGCTTCTGCTAGCCATTCCGCACCACCGAGACGACCATCTGTTCCATTCCAGCGTCAGCCATCTTTGGTGATGCAGAGGGACGTGGAGGAAGAGTCTTTCGGAGAGGTCTTCGGGAGGACCGAGACCTAGAACCTCGACTTGTTTCAGTTGTGGCCAGCTGGGCCATGTTAGGCTTAAAAACGTAAAGAAATATTTGAAAGTACACATTGAGGTTAAGCCACTTCTTAGTACTTGTTCTCAAGTACTAATTATAAGTATAAAATGTATGGATTAATTATGAAATAATTAAGGAATTAAGTATTAAGTGAAAACTCATTTTAAATCACTATCCCTAAATTCTCGCATTACTATGACTTGGTCCTGCGAATGAAACAAGGTCATGAAGACACGATATGGGTAGAACCCTGAGAGGCCGTGTACTGCATGACGATGCAGTCCCGAATGTTCATTAAGACGTTCGAGGATGATGGTAATGCTAACTCACTACTCTCGGTTATCCTTTGTGGTTTGTCAAGTTTAGTATATATATTGTAATTATAATTGAAGTGATGAAGGGGGTAACAAGGAAGTGATAAATAAAATGAGATTCACATTGATGAATAATATATATTAAGTATAATCAAGTACTTGTATGTTCATGTTTATTCTTTGGTGATTGTTTGATTGTACTATTGATCATGTAGTGATCTAGATTCACTGGGTAAACTAGTTACTCACGACTCATTGTTGTGTGTGCAGGTAACCACTAGTTGGGAGACCTCTTCTTTTGGACGGAAAGAACGGCCAACCAGCGGTAGTATTTTGTTGTCCTTGCAACGTATCTTTTGTTGTATATTTACTTAAACGTTGTTGTGCGTTAGGCGTAGGGTGAAACTATAACACTTCGTAAGTGTTTAAAAGTAAATAAATAATGTATAAAAATGTTGTAAATCACGAGTACCCATATGATATTAGTCCTTGTATGGGATGAACTAACTATCGGATACTCGATCGGGTTGAAAAGCCTTGGTCGATATCCGGTAGAGCGTTGGTGTTCTCAATTGCTAGTCAAGGTGATCGGTATTTTCCGTGTACCTTGGGTCGGCTTTAGGGAACATCGACATGTCATTTCCGGTCATCTACGATCGGGGATGTCACAATGCTAGTTTAGGATTATCCCAAGAGGATGCCAATTTTCGGTTCAGACTTTTATCGGAAGGCGTAATTGTCCGAGCGCCAAAGAGCGTTTGTCGAAATTGATTGGCCAAGTCGGAGTTTTCGTGCTAAGATGGAAAATGGTGTTAGAAACAATTTTCCACTTTAGGTAGCAGTTATACGATGAATGTTTTGTATAATGTTTCTTATTGTCGTATAAAAATTATTTTGTTTTTGTATGATAAAGACAAAACCTAAGAGGCTCGATAAAGAACCCGTCGAGATGATTACCTGCTCGGACGGAACCGAGGGAGATGGGAGACAGAATCCAGCGAGCAGCATGGCTAAAGAATGAGATCTTTAAGATCTTAGTGCGAAGAGATAAAGTATAGGTTTTTCATTGAGAGACTAGGCATATGACTTTGATATAGCCTATTTATAACCAGTTTTAGGCTATGTTAGAAGCTCTATTGAGGGTCTATAATGTGTGTCTAGGCTATGTTTTAAAGTCTTTACAGGTCCAGGTACGTTTCGGAGAGATATGGATATACTTGGACCTTTTGAAACATTTAGAGGAGAAGAATCCGTAGCTGATCATTGAGAGATTCGAAGTTCAAGAAAGTCATCAATCGACGACACTATCTTGGCGTCGACCGATGGTACAAGACAAAGATCGATCGATGTTGCACACTTGCCATCGATCGATAACCAATTAACATGCAGCCGATCTCAAGCCCAAGTTAGAGACAATGACGAAGATAACCTGGACGAGTTTTGACCTAGATTTTAGGGTTTTATATATATGCTTTATCTATTACACACAAAAGAGTGTGGAGAGTTAGAGAGAATTGAGAGAAGAGAGTTCAGTTATCTATTATAGTTTTAGGGTTTCTAGGGAAGAAGATTCATAACTCCCTAGGAGATTTGTATTGGAATCCCAATATTTTATCTATGCATTATATTTAGACCATTGTTCTTACTTTAATTATGTATGAGTAGTTCACTGTTAGATTTAGGGTTGAATGATGGCAATAATGGATTAGCCCAAAAGTAGGATTGCTAGGTTAAGATAATATTCATCAATTAAGTTGTACTCAATGCTTGCATTCTAGAGTACCTAAGTAATATCTCGAAAGTAGGACATGGACGACTACGAGAGTAGATTCTGTGCCAGAATAGACTCTATTGAACTAGGTTGTTAGGAGCATGCGAGAGCTGGTCTAATTATCTTAGTGAACATATCAAATCTCGCTTCACACTTCCTATTGATCTCACCATCAATTGAAATCATGCCTTAGCCATCAATCGCTGGTCTTTCCTTTTACTGGAATACGATAGTTGGAGTTAAAAGGGTTAGAATAGTTAATATTTGAGTTCTAGAATATTTACATTTTCGTGTTTCATATTCCCTATAATCCATTAAGTCTGAAACCCTAGGTCTAGCATATTTACATTTACGTTTAGTTATTTAATACATTTCCATGTTTGCATTATTATCATATTTCCATATTTCATCTATATTTCTTGATAAGGAATATTCCTTAAAGTGATTAATTGCTACTGATATATATATCTACCTAGCTTTGTATTTAGAAATAAGGAAATCTATTGTGTGTTATTGCTCTCTGTGGATTCGATCTTAAGTACTACACTTTATCTCCTTTGGCAAGATTTTTATTTGTGTGTTAAGATTAGGGTTAAGTTGATAGTTAATTCTTTAAGATATTCATACCCTGCTAGAACAATAAACACACTATGTCAAATTTGGCGCCGTTTCTGGGGATCATTGATCGTCATTAGATTTAATTTCTAGGATTTAGTCTAAGTTTGCTTTTACTTTCAAGTTACTAAATTCTTCTTTTCTTTTTTTTAAGGTACATGCAAAAGAATACCATGAGCAATAAAGGTCAAGAACTACTATTCTCAGACCCAGAGAAGCTCGAACGTGCGATCCCTAAAGAAAGATGACAAGCATCGATCGACGGCATCTACACAGCGTCGACCGACACTTCTTTACGAATAGCATCGACCGACATCAGAACTCGAGCGTCGATTGAAATCAGAACTCGAGCATCGATCGATAACGATCACTCCTCATCGATCAACAAAAGCATACCCACATCGATCGACAACAGCAGATTAGCTCAGATGGTCGTGACTATTGTAATGGTTGGGAATGAGAATGGAGACTTGCGTGATCTCAACCGACATTTGCGTAATGCAGCAGGTCAAAAGATAGACGATCAGGGGGCTGTAATCCATGATACAAAAGCCTAAGCAGAAGCATACACTGCAGTAGCTCAACCTGAAGCTAATGCCAAGTTTCTCAGAGAACACTAGCTGACTACAACCATCCAGCTAGTTCTACGCCAACAGATCTGCCATTCGTCTTCCAGCTTCTCATATAAACGATATTGAGATCAAGCCTGCTTTCTTCGAACTTGTAGTGCAGACACCTTACCATGGGTTGCAACATGAGCACCCTATGGATCACCTGGACGATTTGAGGATCTGGTGACTGCTATTAAAGCTAATGGAGTCCCTGAGGACTATCCTTTCTGTAAGCTCTTCAAGTACTCACTTGCTGGAGAAGCTTCATATTGGCTTAAGCAGCTACTGCCGGGATCTCTGACATCCTGGACTAACATCGAGAACGCTTTCTTGCGTAACTTCTTTGATGACGCGAAAGCAAAAGATCTAAGGAGAAAGATTGGTACTTTTTCACAAGAGCCTTCGGAGTGTTTTAGAAATTCCTGGATCATATTCAAATCATACCAGAGAGACTGTCCACATCACCGGTTCAACGAAGTGCAACTTCTTAGAACTTTCCTTTAGAGGTATTGGATTGCATTATGAGATGGCTTTGGACACAGCCAGTGAGGGAAACTTCAGCACCAGGAGCCCTGGAGAAGCTACTAGATTTATTGAGAATTTGGCATCAAGCAGCAATACCAAGAACACAAATTTTGAAAGGAGGAAATCAACCCCAGCTGTGAGCAAGGAGCAGATTGAAGAAGTCAAGGAAAAGCTGGATAGTGTTCAACAATTTCTCAACAAGTAGGTTACTTTTGCAGAAGTAGAAGCAATATAATATGGAGAAGATGAGATTGAAGAAGAAGATGTGAACTATATTGATGGGAATGGTTTCCAGAGACAAGGGAAGCCAGGTTGCAACAGGAACTCCTATGGGAATGGTCAAAGGAGTAACTTTAATCAGAGTTCACAGCGAAGGTCCTTCAACAACAACAAAACTTATGGATCTTCCTACTACCAGAATCCTCCTCCAAATACTCAATAATGCAAAAACGAAGCAATGGTTGATAGAGTTTTAGAGGACAGCAGAAGATAACCGTGGATTTCAATGGGAAAATAGATGGTATGTACCTCAACCTCAATACCAAATTCGAGAACGTCAGTACCCATGTGAAGAAGTTGGAGAACAAGTGATGCAGACGAGTGAAACCCTTAGGAGGCATGAGAGCTTTTATTAAGGAGATAATAGAGGCTGGAAAAAAAATACCACATCAATGCATTGATTGATGATAATTTCTGGCAGGTAGTTAAAGAGAGAAACTCAAAGAAAGCGATTTACGTGTGGAAAATACCATGTCACTCGGCACTTCTCATCAGCATTGATCGACACCGAGCAATGAGCATCGATCGACACTGAATCCTACAATATCAGTGGCTTCGTGTGAATCAAGTAACGTCGATCGACACAGACGTCCAAGAACCGATCGATAGAGTGATGTACGTATCGATCGACAGTACGACTTCAGCATCGATCGACAGATGAGGAAACCATTTTGATTTCTGAACCTTAATGAAAGTTTGATTGCACGTCCGACCGTGACAGTTTCAGAACAAAATACAAACACATCTGAAGCTATGGATCTTGATAGAGAAGATGAAGGACACTCAGAGAGGAGGCAAAAGATCCCCAAACATCAACGTAGAGAAGCCAATGAAAAGGAGATGGATAGCTATGCAAAAAGAGTTTTAAAAATTCCTCTAGACACCTCTTTTGATAGCTTATCATACTCACAGATTGTGGATGTTTTTCGGGGAAACAAGGGAGACAGATGATGATAAAGAAATCATGTTCAATCACCTCAGAGAGAAGATGAAGCAAAGGACTTGTCTGAAAAAGAAAAGTGATCCTGGAAAGTTTGTGATCCCATGCTTCATCAAAGGCCACGAATATACCATTGCCGTTTGTGACACTGGATAATCAGTGAGTATTATGCCAATGTCTATGGAAAAGGAGGTGAACCTAAGAGTGGAGCCCTCGAATGGTTCTTTCACGTTTGTAGACTGCTCAAGGGTGAACTCAGGAGGGATGGTAAAAGATCTTCCAATGCAGATTAACAATACACTAGTCCCAGTATACTTCCATGTGATGGTAATCAGGGTAGACTGGAACTCTTCGCTACTACTTGGAAGAGCTTTTATGGCCACCGTGGGAGTTATTTGCGATATGAAGCTAAACATGTTGTATCTATCTCTAATTGATCATAATATTTTTTATGAACCTGTTAAGAATAAGAGCAAAACTACTCTGATTTAATTATGTAATGATGCACAGCTTCTGGCCACATGCTTCTGCGATTATGAGTTCAATGAGGAGTCGTAAGAAAGAGTATCGATCGATACCCAGCCAGAACAATCGATCGACGAGCTCGCAATTCAACAACCGATCGACGCCCAAGCCTTCTTATCGATCAACACCCACCCTTCAGAACTGATCTACACTTACCACGCAGATATCGATTACAACCCAACTTACCTCGAGCAATGACGACTACAGAGAAGAAGAGATAATCGAATAGCGAGGTACTTCTATGGAAGAGGCTGGTGTTTTTCATGTTTCTCATGAACTCGGGAACTCAACGTCGATTGATGGTAACCATTCACCATCGATCGATACTGGTATTAACTCAGGGTCCAAACTGGATTCAGCTGCAGAACGCGAGAGGGAGTATGGTTATCTACAACCAAATGAGTCCGGTATTATAAGAGATCCAAACGGTCACGCAAGAGCTATGGATTGCAGAATTCTGCATGTCACGAAATAAGATGTGGAAGATATACTTGCGATGGCTAATGGAGCTGGAAATATTTTTGGCCAACAAACTGATTATCGAGCATAGATCGACGATCACCATACACCATCGATCGACACCCATCAGGCATACCGAGGTACAGTGAAGATTACAAAGAATACGATGCAGATAGTGGATAATAAAGCATCAATCAATGGCAGTCCTTCAAACAATATGAGACGCAAACCAGAACAAGAACCAAGAGCAGAAGATGCAGGTGATGGCTATCTCAGACTAGATGAGTTTGGAATTTTCAGAGATACAGAAGGACGTGCACGCGCTCTCTATGGTAGAATTCTAAACATATCTAAGGATGATGTAGTAGATGCCCTTGTAATGGCTGTTGGATCAGGAACTTTATTTTGACAACATCCATCGATCGACGCGCAAGTACAAGCATCGATCGACAACGAGTAACATAAGAACCTGCCAATCCACAATGAATTTTTCACTCCCAAATATCAAAAATCGATCGACGACGGCCATCATGCATTGATTTTTAACTCTAATTCTTTTGGCTCAGGAAGTCCACGATCAGTAGATTGGATAAACCCACTACTGATTGACGGTCATATAGAGCATGGACAAAGAGCTTATGATGCTGATGGCAGAAGAATTTTCCATTGGGAAAAGAAAGATGAGTATGACATCTACAGAGATGAGAATGGTAATGCACGAGCTATGACGGAAGAGTCGTGAATGTGCAAAGAGAAAACATCAGAGCAGTTCTAGAAAGAGCTACTATGTTTGAGCAGAGCTACATATGTTTACCACAACATCTGGAAAAAATCGCTATGTCTACGAAGAAGCAAGAGACATACATCAGAGTAGAGATTGACGATATTGTGCATGAGATCTACAAAAGCTCAACAGATGTCACTGGATGATTTCTAGAAGAGGCTTGTTGATTTCTACTATCCTATAGAAAAGTGCCTCAACGGTTTGACTACACATGGATGAGATGAAGCCGAATTTCGATACTGCTCAAAGACAGCAAGCAATTGGAGCAGATAGAGTGACATCGCTCGACAGCAGCATCAAGTCATCGATCGATACTGAGCTCGACTGAAAACATAACTCCGCAGCAGAAAAACAATTAGAAGACACGTTCGATGAGATTACTTTTCTCAAATTCTGATGAAAGAAGATATCTCCCAGCAATTGAGGATATATCAGAGACTACAACCGCCAGACTTAGAATGATACAGCGCAGCATTGAGAATCTACAAAGGAGAATGCATTCAGTGGAGGTTGCTAAAGAGATCATGAAGAATGAGAAAGCCAAAGAAGATGAGGCAATTAGAAGCTTCGTTGGTACATGGTTTCAGAAGAGAAAAGAAGATGTAGACACTTGTTTTCCATGTGTTGATCTACCTCCATTCTAGTCAGAGATTTCAAATTTCGAGCTGAAGAATATAACCAAGAGCTGAGTGGGAGGCAACCCACTATTTAGTAAGTTTTAATTTAGTTTTTACTTATACTACTAGTTATTTCGAGTTTTACTTTGTTTTTACAGACTTTTTAAGTCCACCATCGATCAACACCAAAGAGGCACCATCAGTCGATAATGGATCGCGACCATCAATCGACCACACCTTCCTACCATCGATCGACGCCCTCTTACAAAAGGAGGTATCGAGTTTTCTACTTAAACTATGTACTTATGATTTAATTTTTCCTAACCAATCTGGGGCTGATTACACTGAGGACAATGTAATTTAAGTCTGGGGGATGTTCGCTAATGCTATTTATTTATTTTGAGTCTTATTTACTATATTTATATAAGTTTTTCAAAAACATTTTTATTGAGTCAAGAAGGGGACTATGATCAAGATTTATTATTGACTAACCATGCTATAAGCACCATTCTCAGAAGGTTGTTTGCAGAGATTACTAGAGATACCAAAGTTGATCATCTTGCCACTATATCAAACTTGCTTAAAAAGTTTGAAGGAACTGAAGATGGATTGGAATCGTTCTGCAAGTATGGAAGGTAAAAGTCTGTGTGCTTCTGATTCCCCTCTCTCTCCCCTTCAGATTAAAGGAGTCGAACATGATTTGGTGGCTACAACCATTAAAACTTGATTCATATGATTCTAGAAAGAGATAAAGGTCAAAAAGAAGTGAACAGGATCTGGTGGCAAAAACCATTAAGGCTTGATTCATGGAAGCCTGTCAAGATATCTCAGTCAATTAAAAAAATAAAATGATACCATCAAAAGAAGGGAGACATTGACTGAGAGATGTGAGAAAAAGAGAGGAAAGGGATCAGAGAAGACTACCTATGTGCTCAAATACTTGCAGGGGTAAGAGTACATATGTCCTTTGGTCGATACTTCCTAGGTAAAGCCTGCACTGTTATTTTATGCAAAGAAATGAAATTAGTAGTGGGACGAGTCAGACAAGTATTCGCTAAGTTGTTGGTTGAATGGGTTTGGTTACTATACTAGGATAGGGTATATAAAGTTTCTCTTTGATTGACTTGATAGGATGTGGTTGCAACAAAGTAGGGTTAGACACTATGTGACTCTTCTCTTTTTAGAACCTCTTTCGCAGGCTTGTTTGCTTGAGGACACGCAAAAGGTTAAGTCTGGGGGAGTTGATATAGCCTATATATTACCAGTTTTAGGCAATGTTATAGGCTTTATTTAGGGTCTATTATGTGTGTCTAGGCTATGTTTTAAGGTCTTTACAGGTCCATGTACGTTTTAGAGATATATGGAGATACTTGGAGCTTTAGGAACATTCAAAGGAGAAGAATCCATAGCTGATCATTGAGACAGTCAAAGTTCAAGACATTCGTCGATCGACGACAATATCTTGGCGTCGACCTATGGTACAAGACCAAGATCGATCGATGTTGCACACTTGCCTTCGATCGATAACCAATTCACAGACAACCGATCTCAAGCCCAAGTTAGAGACAAATGACGAAGATAGACGAGTTTTTACTTAGATTTTAGGGTGTTATATTGGTGCTTTATGTATTACACACAAAAGAGTGTGGAGAGTTAGAGAAGAGAGTTTAGTTTTCTATTTAGTTTTTATGTTACTAGGAAAGAATATTCATAATTCTTTAGGGAGATTTGTATTGGAATCCCAATATTCTATCTATACATTATATTCAGATAATTGTTCTTACTTAATTATGTCTGAGTAGTTCACTATTAGATTTAGGGTTGAATGATGTCAATCATGGATTAGCCCAAAAGTAGGATTGCTAGGTTAAGATAATATCCATCAATTAAGTAGCACTCAATGCTTGCTTTCTAGAATAGCTAAGTAGGATCTCGAAAGTAGGACATGGACGACTACGAGAGTAGGTTATGTGCAAGAATAGACACTATTGAATTAGGTTGTTAGGCGCATGCGAGAGCTGGTCTAATTAGCTTGGTGAACATATCAAATCTCATTCACACTTCCTTCTGATTTCACCCTCGATTGACATCAGGCCTTACCCATCGATCGATGGTCTTTCCTTTTACTGGCATACAAGAGTTGGAGTTATAAGGGTCATAATAGTTAATATTTGAGTTCTAGAATATTTACATTTTCGTGTTTCCTATTCCCTATAATCAATTAAGCCTGAAACCCTAGGTCTAGCATATTTACATTTGCGTTTACTTAGTTTAATAACATATTTCCATATTTGTATTATTATCATATTTCTATATTTCATCTATACTTCTTGATAAGGAATATTTTCTTAAAATGATTAATTGCTACTGATATATTATATATATATATATATATGAGCATCTGATGGACCATCTTGAGAGGTTCGAGGATCTGTTTTCTGCTATCAAAGATAATGGAGTCCCTTAGGACTATATTCTATGTAAGCTCTTCAAGTACTCACTTACTGGAGATGCTTCATATTGGCTTAAGCAGTTACCACCTGACTCTGTTACATCCTAGGATGACATCAAGAATGCTTTCCTGCGTAATTTCCATGATGAATAACGATCTGAATACTTGAGGAACAGAATTGCTACATTTTCACAAGAGCCTGCAGAATAATTCAAGAGCTTCTGGATCAGATTCAAGTCATATCAAAGAGACTGTCCACACCATAGATTCAACGAGGTACAATGCTTAGTACCTTCTTCAGAGGCATCGATGTGGTTTACTGACGTGGGTATGTTTTTATGTTCTAATAGGGTACAAATATACTAAGGAAATAGCTGTCAAATTAACCCTTAATCCTAACACACAAAATAATACTCTTGTCAAAAGAGATCAGGTGTAGTACTTAGGGATCAAATCCACAGAGAACAATGGCACACAATAGATTTCTTATTTCTAAAGACTAAGCTAGGTAACTATATACATTGGTAGCAAGTAATAAGGTCAACGAAATATTCCTTATTAGAAGGATTTCAAGCAAGTGTAAATATGCTAGATCTAGGATTTCAAGCAAGTGAAATATAGTAAATAGAAGTTAAGGGTATTTAATCATGGAACTCGAAATCTATTGTAAAAGACACCAGCTCTCGCATGTGGGTCTAATCTATAGACTAAGTCCAATGTCTCAGCTTTCGCTTGTTAACACGGAATGACCATCGATCGATGGCAATGATCCTGCGACGATCGATGGTTTCTTGAGTCAATCTTTACGACCTATTTCGATAAGTTCACTAGATTAACTAAATCAACTCTCTTTTGTTTCTAGAAACCTAGCTCAACAGAAAATTTTTTTGGTAGTAGACCATGCTCTCGTTTGCGCCTAACTATCCTATTATCAAGGTTCTAGTTAGCTACTCTAAAATAAAAGCAATAAACACAATTACATTAATAGATCTAATAATGACCCTAACAATTCTATTGTTTGGCTAATCCATCAGGACCATTAATAAACCCTAAATCTAGTTGGTAACTACTCAGACATAATTAAAGTAAGAATAATAAGATGAATATAATGGATAGATAAAATACTAGGGTTTCAATACAGATCTCCCTTAGGAGTTATGGATCTTCTCCCTAAATAAATCCTAAAACTATGGTGAGGTGGTGCACACTTATCCCCCTCACACTTTCTGCACTTTGCACCTAAAGCCTAGCACTCACCAGCACACCTTTTTCTGGTGCAAATACATAAAGTATAAATATAAAACCCTAAAGTCTATGTCAAAACTCGTCGAAGGGTAATCTTGTGTCATTTCTCTAACTTGGGCTTGAAAGTCGGCTGTCTGCGAACTGGACATTGATCGATGGCATATGTGCAACATCGATCGATCTTGGTCATTTAACATCGGTCGACGCTACGTTGTATCGTCAATCGATGGTAATCTTGTACTTCGACTCTCCCAATGAACAGCTACGAATTATTCTCCTCTAAATGCTCCAAAAGCTCCAAGTATCTCCATATATTTCCAAAACGTACCTAGACTTATAAAGACCTCAAAACATAGCTTATACACACATAAACAGACCCTAAATAGAGTCTATAACATGGTTTAAAACTTGTAATAAATAGGCTATATCAACTTCCCCAGACTTAACTTTTTGTTTGTTCTCAAGCAAGCAAGCCTGAAAAGATGTTTTGAAAAGCGAACACTCACATATTATCTAAGTATAACTGTGACCCTACATTGTTTCAACCACATCCTATCAAGTCCATCACAGAGAAACTTTATATACTCTACCATAGTATAGCAACCAAATTCATTCTACCAAAACCTTAGCGAATACTAGTCTGGCTCGCCCCTCTACTGATTTCATTTTTTTGCATTAAATAAAAGTACAGGCTTCACCTTCGAAGTATCAATCAAAGGATGTATGGACTCTTACCTCTGCAAGTATCTGAACACACAAGTAGTCTTCTCTAATTCCTTTCCTCTCTCTCTCTCTCTCTTCTCACTTCTTCGCAATGAATGTATCCCTTCTTTTGAGGGTATCATTTTATTTTTTAATTGACTAAGATATTTGAATATGCTTCCATGAATCAAGCCCTAATGGTTTGTGCAACCAGATCATGTTCACTTCTTTTTGACCATTTTATCTATTTCTATGGTCATATGAATCAACCTTTAATGGTTGTAGCCACCAAATCCTTTTCGATCCTTTTTATCTGAAAGGGATAGAGAGGGGAATCAGAAGCACAAAGAATTTTACCTTCCAGACTTCCAGAAGGAATTGACCCAATGTATACAAATCCCAAAGCAAGCAAATAATGTCAGGGTTAGTGTTGGAAATCAGCTTCGGTTCTCCAAACTTTTTAAGCAAGTGTGATATAGTGGCAGGATGATCCACTTAGGTATCTCTAGTAATATCTGCAAAAACCTTCTAAGAATGGTGCTTATAGTATGGTTAGTTGTTGGGGTCAATTGGTTACAACGGAATCAACGTCGAAAACCTACCGGGAAACTGCATTCTTCCTGAAACTGACTCTCTCAATTTACTTCTAAGGCTATTCACTCCTCGTAAAAACTTAATGCGAAACATCCTTCGTACAACCACACCAAGTTATGCGAAGAACCTTTCGGAAACGAACATAGTAAGTGTTAGGGAGAAGTGTTTTGGATGATTTACGTATAGCTAAAAACAAAGTTGACCTCGTGTGTTTATTGTTCTAGCAGGGTATGAATATCCTAAACAATTAACTACCAAATTAACCCTAATCTTAACACACAAATAAAACTCTTGCCAAGAGAGATCAAGTGTAGTACTTAGGGATCGAATCCACAGAGAGCAATAGCACACAATAGATTTCTTATTTCTAAAGACTAAGCTAGGTAGGGTTCGGTTTAAAGACGATGCTAGGATTGTGACTTGGTGAGTTTTGGGTTGACGACTGGGAATATGTTGGTTTTAGGAAAATTGCTAGGAACGGAGTCAGTTTTAAGATGACATTTTCGTTTATAGTTCTTTCTTCTTTAAGGAAGCGAGCTGAGTATGAGTGGCGATCATTTCTCGGTTTTCGAGAGTTTAGATTGGTTTGCAAAATATGCCTGAACAGTCACAGAACAATTGATCGAGACAGGAAAATGCCCTAAGACGTAGCTCGCTAGACTATTTTCCTTAGATTCTAAGTTCCTTAAAGTTTTTATGGCGATCTCTGAAGCGTTTTATTTCTTAGTACCTTCCTACGAAAATTCCAAGTCTGATTCAAATACTTCCAAGTCGGACAGACCTTAATTTTCTCGAAGGTTTGGGTTCACCTCTTCCCCGTTTTGCCTCCTCATTTCCCCTTCCACTTGTCGTATTTGTACGCCTCTTAAGAATAGTAAAAATATCAGTTCTTTCTGACTGCGTTTAGGCTCAAACCTGTCTTGCCGGTTTTGGTTCGTCGATCCATATTTTTCGATATTGGTGTTTATCCTTCGAAACTTGAAATTTATCTTTCGAACTTGACTTTTATCTTCTCCAGGAAATAAAAGATAGGACTGTCAAATTATCATTGGGCTCATTTCGTCAATAATCATAAGTGGCTTTTAGCCGTGTTTTACACCTTCTAGGTCTATTTTTCGACTTAAACGTTTTTCGATTTCTTTCGAAAGAGTACCTCAGATACGATGTCAATGTTTATAAAAGGTTCACAATAATCGTATAGTTGAGGCGACTAAGGTGTTAAGTTAACCGTTGCTGTTTTATGCGATCAATTTGAATTTGTATGAGAAAACAAGTCTTGAGGTTTTTATCGTATAGTTCCAAAGGTAACTCCAATTGAGACAAAACAAGAGATGTTTCGAACGAGATTTGAAGGAGAACGCAAAGATGGAGGTAAGGGCGAGTTGGATGACCAAGAGGGAGAGTAGGAGCAAGCCAAGGAGTTTGGGCATGTCTTACTTGTTTTTGTCGTAAATTTTCAAAGGAAACTCCAATTGAGATGAAACGAAAAGCGTTTCGATCGAGGTTCGAAATAGAACACAAAGGAGAAGCTCATCACAGATTTCCCAACTCGCCCATTTGGCGACTTGGACTGGTCCGACTCAAGTTTTGATGGTATGCTGGTGCGGCTTTTTCGTAATTTTTTTCAATTTTTTTTCTAAAAAACTTGTATCATAGAATGCTAACTCATTTAACTTTGGGATCGATGTTCCATAAAATATCGGCACGTTTGATTTCACGAATCCTGTTTCGGAAAATGTTGTTGAGCTTTAATTTTATGAAAGTTATTCCGTGAAATGTAATGAGTTTAGTTTTACGAAATCTGTTTCGTAAAATGTTGTTTAGTATAACTTTACAAAATTCGTTATGTAAGCGTGTTTTCGATTTTGGTCGTACGAGAGCCGTTCTTCGGAAAACTCACGTTTTGTGGTTCTTCCCAAATTTTATTCTGGGTTTTGGACTTGACACTTTGGCTGTGATGAGCTTAATAATTGGGAGTCAACTTAATCGAAGATTTTTCTCGTTTCAGCAGGAGTGATCCGAGGGGATTTTAAGCAGTTTTCCCGAAGTAAGTTTAAGTGACAATCATCGAGAATTCACTGAATATGTCCCGTAGAATCGAAGCTTGACTTTTATGAAATCTTAGGTTTCAGAAACCTTTTTTGCAGTGAGGGATATTATGTCTCTTTTGCATAGTTTAGTTTTCGTAGGAAGTTTTAGGTTTCTAGTGATTCAATAGAGATCCACTTCGTTTCTTAGAAAATTGTTCGGAAGAAGTACAACATTGGGGGTTGTGTGCCCGATTTGCTGTGCTTCCTTTCTCCATGAGTAATCTAGGGTTTCTCTGCAATTTCTGGGAGAGCAATTTTTATTTTTTCCGAATAGTTTTCAAAAAATGTCTTTTGGTCAAACCCTTATGCTCTGAGATTTTTCAAACTCGGTAACAAGACGAAATTTATGGGGTTTGATAGATTTTACCGTTGCCCTTTCTGTTTAGTGAGAGAAATCGCGAGCTTGTTTCGGTGCTCCACTTATGGCGAAAAGTCGCGACTAGGTTTTAGATTTTTCAAACACTGCGGCATTTCTATAAGCGTTGGCGATAGAAGCAGTCACTGCTAGAGTTGTTTTACCAGCCGTTGTTTCGAGCTGCGGTATTGTCTTTCGTATTTCATGTCATCTTTTTGATTAAACGTTTGTGGCCATGAGATAGAGTAAGCTGTACCCCCCCCCCCCCCTCCTTCTAGCGCCAAACTGTGGGAACCAAAATTCAAACCTTCGATTAAGGAAAGTCAGGAAACCCTAACTTTCCCTGAGGTCCCGGATTCTCTGCGAGAGCCAACGGCAAGTAATCGAGTAAACTTGGAAAACATGAAAAGATAACAAAATAAATTTAGAAAACAATAGATCTTTATTTCGAATTTGCGTACAAGTGCTCTAGAGACAAAGGCTTACACGAATATTTTCTTGAAATGGGATCACAGAGGAATTTATATAACACAAGCAGTAAACGAGACTAAGTTTGTTAGCTCTACCACATATGTTGAGAGAAACCTATGTGGCTGAAACTCGCTTAGCAATAGACGGAAAAGACGAAAAAAGGTTTGAAGTATTTGAGACTGGACCTTAAAAAAGGCTACCAACGTACCTCTTTTGAGGATAAAGTCGGACGTCGTTCAATTAAAAGAGTGGACCAAGAGATCGAACTGCAGGAGCAAGTTTGTCTGGTAATCGTGTGCCAGTCATGGAAACTGTGATTTTCCGATAACAAAGCTTTGGGTTTCTAAGTGAAATGAGTTGTAGATCTAAGGAAATCAAAATCGTCGAACTAAGATGGACAAACGTCTGAGTATAATTCTGTCCTTCGAGCCACCTAAGTTCTAAGTTCTTATAAGCTAGCAGAGCTTCTCTAGGTCTAAATCTTCGGATCCCTACGTCTTTAGCTTCAGCTCCCCTTATATATGCCTTCTGGGTCGGTTACCCTTTCCTTTTTTTGCCCTAGGTCAAGTTTATCGTTTCGCGGAAACATTCCTTTTATCTTGATCTTCATGATTATCTTGGAAACTTGACCTTTATCTTCCTGTTTCGCGAGATTTATCTTCTTCAGCCAGTAAAGATACACAATCATAACACTGTTGGGCTAAATTTCGTACGAAATCGCCAGTGGGTCTTAAGCCGCATTCTAGGCCTCTTTGGGACATATTTTGACTTAAACATTTTTACGATTTCTTTGAAAGAACTTTTATTGATACGATGTCGATTTAGCGAGGAACTTCACACTTATTGTATAGTTTAGACAACTGTTGGTGTTGAGTTAACCGTAGCTGTTTATACGATAACCATGAACTTCATTCGGGAAAACGAGTCTTCACGGTTTTTATCGTAAAGTCCCAACGATAACTCCGATTTAGACAAAACTAAGAGACTTTCAATCGAGATTTGAGAGAGAAGCCAAGAGGTGTGGTATCACTTTCCATATGGCGACCTGGGAAAATCCGATTTGTGTGGCGACTCATACTTGTTTTAACCGTAACATCTCAATGGAAACTCCCATTGAGACGAAATGAAAAGCATTTCGATCGCGACTCAAGCAATAATACAAAGGAGATACACAGCTTGCCATATGGCGACCCAGACTTGGAATAGCCGAGGTCACCATATGGCGACCCAGACTTGGATAGCCGAGGTCACCATATGGCGACCCAGTCTTTGAATGGTCAGGTCACAATATGGTAACCCGGATTCGGAGAACCTAGGTCGCCAATAGGGCGACCCAAACTCAAAGAGCCTAGGTCACCATATAGCGACCTAGACCGTGTGGGTATAGGTCGCCATATGGCGACCCGGATTGTACAGGTTCAGGTTGCCATATGGCGAGCCATAACCTTGGCGTGCATGTCGCCCATGGTGGCCAGTGCTTTGTGTCTGCGGGTAGCCATATGCGAGTGCATGTCACCATATGGTGATCCGTGCTTTTCGAGTGTGGGTCGCCATATGGCGCCCGTGCTTTGCGAGTTCTGGTCGCCATCTGGCGACCCGTGCCTTGCTTGTGTGGGTCGCCATATGGCAACGCCGTTCTTTGCAAGTGTAGGTCGCCATATGGTGACCATTTCGTAAAAGGCCAGGTAGCCAAATGGCGACTTGGGTTTGTATATTCGAGGTCGCCATATGACGACCTAGGTTATAGGTGCTTTTGTTCTTTCCGAATACTCTTTCGATAAGTTACTTCTAGAAGTGGTAACCTTAGTCGGTGATTTCGAGATAACTATTTTTAACCCCAACAGCCATCCTATACGAGAACTTGTCGTATAACTTCTTTCTTTTAAATTACACAAAGCTTTTTTCATGGATTTATACTTCTACCATTGATTCTTTCATGACCGATTTTCACCCGAAAAATTAGTATTTAGGGGGTGGGGTGAATTTATTAACTTCTATAAACATTTTATAAATATTGGTAAATATTTATAAATGATTTTGAAGCATTAATTTAGTCTTTTTTTATCAAAAATTAACGTATTTATAGAAATAGTTATCATTTGGGATAAATTTAAAAAATAGTATCAATTTGTGGTAAAAATTGATATTCTCCATGCCTACATCCAAATTTTGATTGACAAAGTTTTACCAAACATAGTTAAATATAATGAAGAAGATATTTTGTAAGTTGAATTCAAGTGATTTTTATTGACAAATCTTACTATAACTATATAAATATCAAATGAAGATAATAGGAAAAAAGACCATCTAGTGAGTTGATTATGAGACCTTTTATTAACAAATCATACAATAGTTATATAAATATTAAATATATGATTTTGAATTAAAATTCATGGTTATTTTGATTTGAATATTTTATTTTTTCAGACATTATATCTACACCTAAACAAAAGGTCATATAAAGCATGCTAACCAATTTATTACTAAGTTTATAATACTATTCTAAGAAAATGAAAACTACGAACCCGGGCTCAGACATCAACTCATTAATTTTTACCATCAAAGAACTTAAAACTATATCTTTTGAATATAATATAATTTATATTTTTAATATACTATGTATTTTACCAGTTTCCCCAGCCATAGTATATGTGCTTTTTAAAATACTATATATGTGTTTGGAGTCTATTTTAAAGTCTTTTCAGATCTAGGTGTGTTTTGGAGCATTGTGGAGATTATGGCAGCTTCCAGAAACTTAATGATGAGGAACTCGTAGCTGTTGAAGAATCAAAAGTCATAGTCCGAGATTTAGGAAGCTTGTCGATTGACAACATCTTGTTTGGTATCCCGTCGACAATGACAACGAGTGAATGAGCCAACTTTTTTCGTGACCGACTTGTAGCCAGAAGTACCAAATAATTACAAGACTACCCCTGGCAAATTTATATTACTTATGTATTTTTCCCATCTCTTATGCAAACACAATCTTTTCTATTCTTTTACCACAACATATTATTCTAGGGTTTTAGTAGTTTTTGAGAGAAGATCAATAATCCCTTAGAGATTATATCATGTCTGCGTAGTTATCCTTGTTAGATTTAGGGTTTTTATTGGGGCTTATATGTATTGCTAAATATAGAAATTATAGGGTGAAACCATATGGATCCTTCATCAGAATTGATCTATTGCTTGTGTTCTAGAGTAGCTAACTAGAACCCTGGAACCTAGGATATAGATAAATACAATAGTAGGATCTATACCTGATAATAATTTTGTTGAGCTAGGTTGTTAGATGCTTGTGAAAGATGGTCTAGATTAACATAATGAACATATCAATTAGGACTATACTGGCCTGTCTAAGGTTAGTATCGATCGACATCTTACCATAGTATCTATCGACACTCTTCTTTTGCACGCAACACGACGGCTGGATCAAAGACTTAGTCATCTGATTAAGCTTCACAATGATAACTGGATATCTTCATTTAGTCTTAGAGTTCTGGAAGGTTTATTCACCCATCTTTAGCATATATATATCACAATGCTAAAACCTGAAACCCTAGATCTAGTTATTTATTGTCATAAGTTACAATCCAGTTCTTATATAATATTTATCTGTTTACTGCTTTACAATTACTTACCTAGCTTAATATTAATATTTATAAGTCTATTGTGTGCCCACGCTCCCTGTAAATTTGATCCCTAAGTACACAACCGATCTTCTTATAAGAGAGTAAAGTTGCTCCATAGGGTATTTGAGTGATATCAAATTTGGCGCCACGGCGGGTACCACTGGATTCGACATTAGATTTAATAGATAGATTTCGTCTAGGTTTTTATTTTATTTAATTACTAACAAAAAAACTTTCTTTTTTTTTTCAAGTGCCATGCTCAGCCGTACCAAAAGCAAGAAGGAAAAGAGTTATTAATTTTCAGATCATGCTTTGTTAGAATGCACAATCCGCAAGAGAAGCGCACTACATAAATCGCAACAAACTCTTCATTGATTGATACTACTTGTGAGTGAGAACAATCGACAGCAGTAGACTTGGTCGACCGGCACTAGCACCGGAGCAAGCAACATGGTGGTTATCGTATAACTAACAAGGGATGAGAACGGAGTCCTGCCTGATCTAGTAATGCAGCATGTCAAAAACTGGATGATCAGGAGGCTGTAATCCCTGAACCAGAGGAAGCTGCTAGAGAAGCTTATGCACCTCCTAGCTAAGGCAGCTCGCACGAGAACGTTGGCTAACTACTGCCATCTAGATTAATACTACGCAACAGATCTGCTATTCATCCTCCCTACAGCTGAAGCATGCATACTTTATAATCGTGAGACAGACATCTTATCATGGTTACCCACATGAGCATCCGATGGACCATCTTGAGAGGTTCGAGGATCTGTTTTCTGCTATCAAAGATAATGGAGTCCCTTAGGACTATATTCTATGTAAGCTCTTTAAGTACTAACTTGCTGGAGATGCTTCATATGGCTTAAGCAGTTACCACCTGACTCTGTTACATCCTGGGATGACATCAAGAATGCTTTCCTGCGTATTTCAATGATGAATCACGATCTGAATACTTGAGGAACAGAATTGTTACATTTTCACAAGAGCCCTGCAGAATAATTCAAGAGTTTCTGGATCAGATTCAAGTCTATATCAAAGAGACTGTCCCACACCATAGATTCAACGATGTACAATGCTTAGTACCTCTACAGAGGCATCAATGTGGTTTACTGACGTGGGTGTGTTTTTATGTTCTAATAGGGTACAAATATCCTAAGCAAATAGCTGTCAATTAACCCTTAATCCTACACACACAAAATAATACTCTTGTCAAAAGAGATTAGGTGGTAGTACTTAGGGATCAAATCCACAGAGAACAATGGCTCACAATAGATTTCTTATTTCTAAAGACTAAACTAGGTAACTATATACATTGGTAGCAAGTAATAAGGTCAAGGAAATTATTCCTTATTAGAAGGTATAAATGCAATATGGAAATATGCAGATAATGGAAATATGAAATATGCTAATAACGCAAATATGGAAATATGCTAATATTTTAACTACATGCAACTGGTAAATATGTTAGATCTAAGGTTTCCAACGCAAGTGGATTATAGTAAATACGAAGTAAGGGTATTAATCATGGAACTCGAAATCTATTGTAAAAGACACCAGCTCTCGCATGCGGGTTTAATCTATAGACTAAGTCAATGTCTCAGCTTTCGCTTGTTAACACGGAATGACATCGATCGATGGCATTGATCCTGTGTCGATCGATGTGTTTCTTGAGTCAATCTTTACGACCTATTTCGATAAGTTCACTAGATTAACTAAATCAACTCTCTTTTGTTTCTAGAAACCTAGCTCAACAGAATAACTTTTTGGTAGTAGGCCATGCTCTCGTTTGCGCTAACTATCCTATTATCAAGGTTCCAGTTAGCTACTCTAAAATAAAGCAATAAACACAATTATATTAATAGATCTAATAATGACCCTAACAATTCTATTGTTTGGCTAATCCATCAGGACCATTAATAAACCCTAAATATAGTTGGTAACTACTCAGACATAATTTAAAGTAAGATAATAAGATGAATATAATGAATAGATAAAATACTAGGGTTTCAATATAGATCTCCCTTAGGAGTTAATGGATCTTCTCCCTAAATAATACTACAAACTATGGTGAGGTGGTGCACACTTATCCCCCTCACACTTTCTGCACTTTGCACCTAAAACCTAGCACTCACCAAGCACACCTTTTTCTGGTGCAATACATAAAGTATTAAATATAAAACCCTAAGTCTATGTCAAAACTCGTCGAAGGGTAATCTTGTGTCATTTCTCTAACTTGGTCTTGAAAGTCGGCTGTCTGCGAACTGGGCATTGATCGATGGCATATGTGCAACATCGATCGATCTTGGTCATTTAACATCGGTCGACGCCTACGTTGTATCGTCAATCGATGGTAATCTTGTACTTCGACCTCTCCCAATGAACAGCTACGAATTATTCTCCTCTAAATGCTCCAAAAGCTCCAAGTATCTCCATATATTTCCAAAACGTACCAGACTTCTAAAGACCTCAAAACATGCTTATACACACATAACAGACCCTAAATAGAGTCTAATAACATGTTTAAAACTGGTAATAAATAGGCTATATCAACTCTCCAGACTTAACTTTTGTTTGTTCTCAAGCAAACAAGCCGAAAGATGTTTTGAAAAGCAAAGCTCACATATTGTCTAAGTATAACTGTGGACCCTACATTGTTTCAACCACATCCTATCAAGTCCATCACAGAGAAACTTTATATACTCTACATAGTATAGCAACCAAATTCATTCTACCACAACTTAGCGAATACTAGTCTGGCTCGCCTTACTGATTCATTTCTTTGCATTAAATAAAAGTACAGGTCACCTTCGAAGTATCAATCAAAGGATGTATGGACTCTTACCTCTGCATAGTATCTGAACACACAAGTAGTCTTCTCTAATTCCTTCCTCTCTCTCTCTCTCACTTCTTCGCATAGAATGTACTCACCTTCTCTTTGAGGGTATCATTTTATTTTTTAATTGACTAAGATATTTGAATATAGGGCTTCCAGTGAATCAGCCCTAATGGTTTGTGCCATCAGATCATGTTCACTTCTTTTTTGACTCATTTATCTATTTCTATGATCATTGAATAAACCTTTAATGGAATTGTAGCCAGCAAGATCCTTTTCGATCCTTTTTATCTGAAGGGAGAGAGAGGGGAATCAGAAGCACAAAGAATTTACCTTCCAGACTTCCAGAAGGAATCTGACCCAATGTATACCAAATCCCAAAGCAAGCAAATAATGTCAGGGTTAGTGTTGGAAATCAGCTTCGGTTCCTCCACACTTTTTAAGCAAGTGTGATATAGTGGCAGGATGATCCACTTAGGTATTCTAGTAATTCTGCAAACAACCTTCTAAGAATGGTGCTATAGTATGGTTAATGTTGGGGTCAATTGGTTACAACGGAATCAACGTTGGAAACCTACCGCGAAACTGCAATCTCTGCTGAAACTGACTCGAAAAAAGGGAAACGCAAAAATTGAGGTCAAATCTTAACTGACACACAAAGGAGCGGTCTGTGCAAATGACCACTCATGAAGAGTTTGTCAAAGGCCTCGGTAACAGTATCCCTGAACGAAATATGACGAAACGACTGGAAGACTCGGTCATCCACTCCCCGAATGGAGAGATGGCCAAGCAAAGACGTCCAGCTGTCGATCGGGCAAATAAAGCCACATGGGTCAACAACTCGCGCCGTAGACAATGTAGGATGTCCAACTCGTCATTCGG
This sequence comes from Moricandia arvensis, assembly GCA_905132765.1. Taxonomy (NCBI): domain Eukaryota; kingdom Viridiplantae; phylum Streptophyta; class Magnoliopsida; order Brassicales; family Brassicaceae; genus Moricandia; species Moricandia arvensis. The sequence goes on along the minus strand of CAJHQP010007682.1, from coordinate 3,021 downwards.
CGAGTTGATGGCACAACACGACCACTCGCATCGTACGGCGAGTTGGACGACACAAACCAACCATCTCGCCTGTTACGCGAGTTGGACTAACAGACCGACCAACGTGCCCTTACGGCGAGTTGATGGCACGACATGACCCAATTCACGCTACGACGAGTTGGACAAGGACAACTCACCATACGGGCGAGTTGGTAGGGCACGACACAACCAACTTGCCTGTATGGGCGAGTTGGAAAGGCCAACTAGCCGAACGGGAGAGTTAGATAGCACAAGCAATTCGACCCGCGCGTTCGGAAAGTCGGATCAAATCAATCAAGTTTCACCTCATCCTCATTAACTCCTTTTTGATACTTGATGGAACTTATCTTTGTTCGTCTTGATCGGGATTGACTTTGGAAGTTTACCGAAATAATCATTTCTCTCGAGAAAGGATCGGGTCGGTTGTATGAGACAATAACGGTTATCTAAACACTAGAGTCACACGCTCATGCAAAAGATCCAAACTCTCAAAACGACGTCATCTTAACAATGTTCTTTCGATAAAGTTTTAGAAACGCCTGATTCAAAAATGGCCCGGCGAGGTCTAAACCTCGGCTAAAGGCCCATCGTGATTTTATCCAAAAATCAAGCACAACTTTGCGACGGTTTATCTTTATTTTTCAGGAAGGGATAATGTCTGAGTCTCACACGACTCATTCACTGCATCGACTCTCGATGGAAAAGAATATATCCGCGAAAGATAAATTCAACAAGGCAAAGGGGAAAGACGCACACACCTCGCTCTCACGAGAGTATATAAGATCTTCAAGCGGTATCGATGCAGGACAGCCGTAAAATCTACCACTCACGAGCACACATAGCGTAGCACTTACGCAGCATTTAGGCAATCATTCCGTTCTTTTGTAATCCGAGCTGCGACTCAACTAAGGTTTTGAGCAGTCGTAGCGTTACTCTAGATAAATAGGCGCACTCCTCGCGCACAACTACTCATAGTGTACGCGCTCTCTTATCTCTGTACAACTTGACTCATACGCAATTCGGCCAATAAGTACATCATATTTGACTCGTCTTTTCGATTGCTTACTTTGTGTCAAATATATACTTCGTATTCTAGACTGATTGTGCGTGTGGTTAGTTTAGCAGATATCCGGGTACCTCTCGGGAATACTAGGGCGTTACCTACGATCACTATTCAACAGAAATCGACAGTGCGAATTTCGGTTCCACAGTTTGGCGCGGTGTAGTGAAGGAGCGTGGGTTGTATATCTGACGGTGTGTTTTAGTAATATCATTATCCAATCTAACTCTCAGCCATCACACGCTTAATCAAAACATGTCATGATTCAACAACAAACAGTCTCGTGATCGATAACACGCCTCGTCGAACCGAGAACGTGAACACTCCGGCGTACGCAACTGTCACCGCGTCAACGCCGACGCAACATCACCGCAACGTCTCGACTGGGGTGAGTAAGAACTCGTTACTGCGACTATTGAGATAGCGAAGCGCGGCAGAACAGGATAAAGTCATGTGATATCTTACTCGTTCCACACATGCTCGACAACCTTACATTCAACAGAACATGGCCATGTCTTTTCGCAGCGCACCACGCACCCGAACGCGCACACGCGACGACTCGCACCTTCGCACACTGCCCTCGTCTACCTGTCCGATAACTGCGCAACGGCATAACACGTCTGGACCACACCCTGACGAAGCCACCCCGACACCTACACGAAACAACCAGGAGCACATTCCTCTGATCGAGGAAGATAACCACTCTACACGAGCGAGAAGTCTGACACGATGTCTCAGACTCGCTGCGCACTCGCACGTCAGTCCTCGACACCTACTGACGCAGCACCGCACACGCAGACATAGCCATCCGCGACCGCACACAGAAGTCTACGCAGCTACTTGAGACGAATCCATATTCCGACAGACACCTGTGAACAAGTGATAGAAGAAGGCTATCTTCATGGAAGAAGACATGAAGATCTGTGCGAGAAGCTCTAAACTACGGAGCACTCGCAGCAAACGCTGATAAAATTCCTGAAATCTGCTAGCGAGGAGTTCCAAAATTGCCGTGATCTCCGCGATGCATCTCATGAAATACATGTCGCCGCAGTCATGGGCTGTTCGAAGTGCCCATAATCCACCACGTCATACTCAGCACCACACGGCAGTCCGATCTACTGCTTGAAGACACTCGAGTTACTATCTCAAAATAAGAGCACCTCTTTACTACTCATCATCACCGAAACTAGGGTGTCGATCCTGTAAGGTCAAAGTGACTGCGCATCACGCACGGAACTACTGATCCTAAGCGCAGCACTACGAGGCTTTTCAGCGCTTTGCGATGCTGGTAGAGCACGATTCGAGAGACACGAGAGACGACGCTGGTGACATGTCCCTCTTCGTCAGAGAACCTTAATTTGGATCTTTGCGAGCGAAGCACTCTAGAGATGGTTCTCTCGCGTCAGGCGTCAAACTCCATCTGGAACCGCTTCCGCCAGTCTCGCCTCCATAATCTCAACACAATACTCGATGTCCATACGATCAAGAAACCTCCCGACGTGGACCTTTGGAACTTGTCCCAGGAAAGCGGACAAACTCTCACGCGACTTCATATAAACGGTTCAAAACACCGCGACATTCAGCGGATACCCACGCGCCACACGTCGTGATAGACGCACTTCGAAAATGCTCTGGTTCAGGTCGAAACGTTCGGGAAATGGGTAACTTTGGAAAGCTGCGTATGATCCACACGACTCGCGCTCCACAAAGCCACATATTCACTTATTCGATCGAGAAGAGACGAGGGTCTTCTACCCAGTATAAGTGGATAGCCAACAAAGAATGCGTGAAGGATCGGGGTCAGATACAGAAATAGAAAAATCCCTCTGCAACGACAGAAACGTCCAACACTCCGCGAGACGAGAACGAACGAAGGAGCGCATAGCTACCGCTATATAACTCTGATCGGCCAGCAAAGACGGATGATCTAACTCTCAACAAAT
>CAJHQP010007681.1:0-30938 GCA_905132765.1 Moricandia arvensis | reverse complement strand
ACTAAACCCTAGAAAATAAATCTAATGGCGATCCTTACTCCCCAGCAACGGCACCAAATTCGACAGAGTACGGGTTAAAGTTTATAATTAAGTAGGGAATCTATCAAATTAACCTATAAACTAATCTTGCCAACAGAGGTCAAGTTGTAGTACTTAGGGATCAAATCCACAGAAAGCGAGGGCACACAATAGATTTCTAAATCCTAAAGGTTTAGCTAGGTAAGCTATAAACAGGGGGTTTGTCATGAGGATTTATTCCAAAAATGAAATTTGCTAAATAAATAAACTGATTCAAATTAGGAAAATATAGATCTAGGTTTTCAGGTAAGTGAATTATAATGAATAAGATGCAAGGATTATGAAATATGCAAGGACCTTAATCACAATCCAACACCCTCTTGTTCTAACTCTCATATGCAAACAGAGGAGTCGATCGTCGATCGACAAAGAAGGCCTACTCTCGATTGACGGTTATCGCAAAGGAAGTGTGTTCTCTAGGTTAATTACACCAACTCTCGCATGTATCTAACAACCTAACTCAGTGGAATTAATTAAAGCAAAGAACCTACTCTCTTAGTTGTCTATGCCCTAGGTTCAAGGTTCTAGTTAGCTACTCTAGAACACAAGCATTAAATAGAATTCCAAAGATGGATATATTTTCATCCTAGCAATCCTATTTTTGGGTTAATTCAACATTACCATAATGAACCCTAAATCTAATAAGAGAATTACTCAAACATAATCATAGAAAACATAATAGACTGGATAATAGAATGCATAAAATAGATAATGGGGTTCCCATACAAATCTCTGAAGGAGTCGGATTTTGTTCCCAAAACTACAAAAAAAAAACTCTAAACACTATTATGCTATGAAATCTCTAACTTGTAGTGTGTGGTGGTTCTTGGTTGTAAACAATGGCAAGACCTTATAAACTAGGTGAAAACTAGGTCAAACTCGTCAGAGGCATTCTTGTAAATTATCTTGACTTGGGCTTGAACTCAGTCAAATGCTCTGCGAGTAGACCGTGGATTGACAGAAAGTGTGCACCATCTATCGATGGTCAGGCTTGACTTCGACTCTGACTGAACAGCAACTGGATATCATGAATACTCTAGCAAGCTCCATTATCTCCATAATACTCCAAAACGTACCTTGACCTGAAAAGACTCTAAAACACAGCCTACACATACATCGCAAACTCCAAATAGGGTCCAATTCATAGTCTTAAACTGGTAAATAACAAGGTATATCATACCCGCAGCATTCGTCCTAGTAGAACTCGACCTATGTTGCTCACTTGTCCCACATGAGAGATGAGCTCTTGCATCTTTATCCTTCATGAACTTAGCCGGCTTCCAGTGTGGACGTAGAATCCAGCACTGACTCTTCTTGTGTCCATGCCTCTTGCAATGATCACATGTCCCATTGAACTTCCTTTATTTATATCATTTGTGCATTACTTTGTTTGCTTGATGAACTTCATCTTGATTAGCTACAGAGAGTTCTCCTTTCCCTTCAAAGAGCCCAAGGGAACCTTGTTCCTTCTAGATTTGTGCACACACGTCCTCCAGGTCAGGTAGATTCCCGACTCTCAAAATTTGCTTGATGAGGTCATTGTAAGTAGGGTTCAAGGTAAGAAAGAGGCCGAAGACCTTGTCTTGTTCTCTTCTCTCGTTTACCTGATTCGGGTCAGTGGTGCTTGGTCTCAACATTTCCAGCTTCGACCATAAAGCTCTAACCTTTCCCAAGTGTCTCGTAAATTACATGTCCTCCTGAACAAGATTTTTAATCGCCCTTTTTACTTCAAACATTCTGCTCAAGTTTGAGATGTTCCCATACACTTTCTTGAGTGTTTCCCAAAAGATCCTTTGCCTTCTGACAGTAGTTATAAGCTTTCAAGATTGAGGGATCCAACGAGTTCTGAAAAATGGACAGAACCAGCATGTCTTCTTGTCCTCATCGCTTGTGACACCCTCCTCGTCATCCTCATCATGAGTAATGAGTTTTGGAGCTTCACCAAACGTGATATGTCCCCACAAAACCCTTACTCCCCACATCAGTATTCACCAACCAAGACCACAAAAGAACACAACCTTGTTCTTTTCCATCTTTGAATGTCTTGGGAAGAAGATAGAGCAAAAGGTGTGACCTTGAGTTATCTTGCTAATAAAACCCAGATTATGAGCAACTTGGCTTTGATACCATAAAATTTTAAGAGAATCTGAGTTTGGATAGACGTTTAGAGAAACTTTAAGAAGATTGGAAGAAAGACTTAAGAAAATCTGAGACTAATGGGGAACCATGACTAAGAGACTATGAGAATGCTTAGGAAATGTCTAAATATTACTAATGATGAGGTTACAATATTTATAGAGAGATTACAAATCTTGATGAACAACTGATAAAGTTGAGCGTGTGTAGCCAAAGGAGGTGGTGCGTCCATTTGAAACCATCCAATGAGGTGCTTCACATGCTTTGGTATCTTGGAATCTTGGACCAAGATACCTTAACCTCTCCAGCCTCTCACAGTCTGTCAAAGTTTATCTCCTTCCCTCCACAACGTTCAAAACAGTAAAGTATCAATGGGTGAAATCAGCCAAGTTACCATTTTACCCGATCCGGGTAAACCTTGCCGTTGGTTGATGTATCGTCGACTTGTACGGATGGTACGGTCGGCCAGTACATACTGTAAGACCAGCTAAACCCACAATCCAATCTTCTTTGAATGTCCTCAAGTATCATATCTTCAACTTTAATCATATTTGCCTCGTCACATCTCAATAAGTAACAATGGGCTCCGATCCTTGTTTATCCAAACTCGGAGGAGGTTGGACCAGCTGCCCCGGGAGAAGATGTCAAGGTGGACCAAGTTCCGGATCCTCTCGGTGTCAGTGATTACTCAATCTCGGTTAATTTTGTTTATTTCCCGTGAAGGTTAGTTGTATTTGAAGATAGCATGTTCCCTTTAATGTTTATGCAATGTATCGTACTTCACCCCTTGGGGCCTTTCGAAAATATTTTGTTTTGTAACCTTATCTTTTTTACGGACAAAGCGTCAACAGGAACGAGGGAGTGTGAGTGTGTTCCTCATTTGCTTCATTCTAGCAGATCGTGATACTTGTAGTTGTGTTAGGCCGGATATTTTTGAGACGTAGGATTCTTGAGAAGTTTATGAACGTCCATGTATCAACGAAGAGGCAAATTTTTGTATCTCGTATCAATGATAATATGCCTTTTAGAGTTAAGAGTGGAGTTTTAGGGTAATACCTAGGTTTATTTTCGTGCCTGGAGTATGCGGGGTCGATCCCGGCTTACTTGACTCGTTACGATTTCAACCTGATTCCGTTTGGGTATTTTAATCTACGATCAGTTCTCGACTTATGTGATTGGCATCGATCGGGAATCGAGTATCTCTCCAGACAGTTTTAAATATGTAAGATTTTAGTTTTCGATAGCGTGCTTATCCTTGTGTCGGATATATGAGGACCAATTCTATGAGAGGAGCAGGTCAGGCTAACCATTTGTTTGAGAATGGTTAATTTGCCCGTCGGGGACAGTCGACGAACGTGATGTAAGAGCAAGTACTTATCTTGTGTCAATTGTTAATTTATAGTCGCGTTAAGGACTGTGTTAGTAGTGTTGTTCGAGTTTTCGAAAATATATTTCGAAAGTTTGCGACATATCGCTTTTTCAAGAATATGTTTTTCCTTTAGGTGAAGTGATTTTGCGTATTGATTGAAGATCTCGTTTGATCTTGTAGCTTTTTTGGAAGCGTTTAAAAGTTTCATTTAACCGTGTGGTGATTGGATTTTTCTTTCTTATAATTTCCGTTTCTGGATTATACGATAATTGTTTGTTTTACTTAGGCGTTTTTGGAATAATCATGGATTCCCGGTCTGGCCATAAAGTAATTTGCGAGATTGGTTTTTGCAGCGATAAAAAAGATTTGCGAGACGTTTAGGAATCATATTGTGTTTTCTTATTATATAATATCATTTTAATAATATCGAGTACAAAGGCGAATATTTTAATATGTGAGAGTATATGAGTATATGTACCCATTCCATCCCCCCCCCTCTTTGTAGAGAGAGGGACAGCTGAACTCGTCCTGCAACGAGTTGCCTATGTACCCCTTTCGGGGATCAAGCCGTCTCGAAGTTCAGTTTGTCACCGTGAATGTTATACTCATTTGGTGGGGTCGCCCAGATCTTCTTGGCCTTGGTGACTGTTGTTGGATCGACGATTTCTTCCGAGTTTGTCTCCTCTAGTTGGGTTAGAGACTTGGGCTTGGAATTTTTTTTGCTTTCCTTATCCAAAGTCGTTGCTAGAGTTGACAATTGGGATCGTCTTTTTCTGAAGTGGTTTCAGCCAATGTCTGAGTTTTCTTCGCACGTTTGGGTTTGGCCGTGGTCATGATTTGCCTCAGCTTGTGTTCCGCCAGAAAGCATAGTCGCGACTGTTTTTGGCATCCCCAGATTGCTATGGTTTCGTGCGGTGTTGGGAAATTGATGCCTCGGTGGTACATTGACTCGACTTCCTTCTTTGAGTTTATCCAGGGCGTTCCCATGATCACGTTGTAGATTGCAGGATGATCGACGACTACGAAGTTGACGATTTTTTTATTTATTTGGCCATGACCGATATTCTGATCAATTCGAGAGTTATCAAAGTTGTGACGGAGAAACCATTCAGTGGTCTAGACGTTGGTGTAACTTCAAGGTCGATGTTCATTCTTTTGAGGGTCTTGGAGAAGATAACGTCGATGGTGCTTCATGTGTCTACGAGAACTCTCGCGACTTTGAGATCCTTTATTACACGATCAATCACAAGTGGTCAGTTGTGAGGTTTCTCGATTTTAGCGCTCTCATTTTCCTTGGAAGTGATCGTGTAGTTCTGGACGTCGATGGGTGGAGTCCAGTTAGTACTTTAGTCGGCCCTCCGTTGATAAGCCTCTATTGATGAAATAGTGTCGTGGCAGTATTATGATCCTTCGATGATCATGTTTACTCCGCGTCGATTATTGTCGTTGCCTTTATCATCAGGTCTTCTTCCGTGTTTCCCGTTCTTGCCCGACCGGTTCCCTTGAGGGGTGTCTCCAGCTGGCGTGGTTTGGTCATTTTTCGGCGGACGGTCAGAGTCTCGGATGAGATCTTTTATGCCGGTTACTTCTGAAATTTCTCATGCGAGTAGTTTTGTCATTAGTCTCGCACCAAGAACTTTGCAGTTCACAGTAGAGTGGCCCTTAGTTTGGTGAAACTCGCAGAAGGTATTCTCGTCATAGGTGGAATTTTGGGTTCATGTGTTTCCCAACTTTCTTCCATGTAGTTAATGGTGTAATTATGCGCTCCTTGGATATCTTCACCCTCGTGATGTACGTACTTCTGCTTCTTCTCTGCCACTACGTCTTTTTAAGGTGCTCTCGTGGGTTTATGTTTTCTGAGGACTTTCATCTCTTCTTCGATGATGATGAAGTTCAAAGCTTTGTTGATAGCTTCCTGGATCATACACGGTTTCTCGAGAGATGTCCACATCCTGAACTTTGACTTGTAGCAGAGCGTCTTTCTGAGCGCCTTAATAGAAACCTTATCGCTGATCCAAGGGTTTTGCGGCTGGGAGTTAAATTAATTTGTACCCCTCCCCTCCTTCTCGCGCCAAATGTGGAAACCAAAATTCAGACCGTCGATTTCCGTAATCGGAGAAAATCCAAGGAACCTTAACTTTCCCTGAGGTCTCGGATTTATGTTGGGCCTATGCGAAGCAATCATATTATGAGTAACAAAATCCAAGATAATCGAATACCAATTTGCGAGTAAAAAGAAAGATCTTATTGAATCGTTTTGCGTAAAAACGTTGCAAAGATACATCAGGTTTAAAGAACTTCGTCTGTAAGAGCTGCCGACAATTTTCCTAGTTCTAACAACCTATGCTCTACACCTAGTTCCAGTCGAAATCTCGATAACAAAAACAAAATTGCTAAAATCTTTCTAAGTGATAAGTTTTTCTGAGAATTTTCTTGTGTGTATTTCCACTCGCCTTGGCCTCCCTTATATATCCCTCCAAGGTCGGTCTTCTTTCCTTTTCTGCCCCTGATTCAAATTTTTCTTTACGCGGAAATTTTCCTTACTTCTTCACTTCCATAATTATCCTTAACATTTATCTTCCTTTCCATTTATCTTCTACGGAAATTAGGTAAACTGCCATTGTAATTGGGCTCATTCTCATCCGAAATCATAGATGGGCCTTTTGTTACAATTTAGACCTTTTCGGGCTGTTTTTATAACTTAAGCGTTTTTACGATTTCTTTCGAAGAAATCACTTTCCATACGATGCGGGTTTCTGTACTGTTAGTTTCGCAAAATAATAAAACCATTTGTATAGTTGATATAACAATGGTGTTAGGTTAACTGCTATCGTTATCTACAATTGATTTGAAATTTTAACGGCAAGACAAGTCATAGTTATTTTTATCGCAAACTTCAACGGAAACTCTAATCAAGACGAAACGAGAATCAGTTCGGCAAAGTCCCGAGGGAGAGAGAAACAAAGCAGAGATGGTCTCGTTGACCATAAGCGACGAGACATGACTCATGTCTCATCTCCCACGGGCGACAAGACTTAGGAATGGTCTCGTCGCCCAGGGGCGACGAGACATGGCTCTTGTATGTCGCCCACGGGCAGCGAGACATGGCTCTTGTCTTTCGCCCACGGGCGACGAGACATGGCTCTTGTCTTGTCACCCATGGGCGATGAGTCATGGTAAGGGTCTCATCGCCCGTGGGCAACGAGACAATGTTTGTGGCTCGTCGGCCACGTGCGATGAGACTCGGTATTGGTCTCGTCGCCCGTGGGCAAAGAGACATGGTTTCTGTCTTGTCACCCATGGACGATGAGACAACGCTTGTGTCTTTTAATCCACGAGCAATGAGACTCGATGTTGGTCTCGTCGCCCACAAGTAATGATACTTGATGTTGGTCTCATCGCCCGTGGGCGACGAGATGTGGCTCTTGTCTCGTTCCCAGTAGGCAACAAGACTTTGAGACGATCTTTTTTATTGTTTGTGACGAGACGTTGAGATGAAAAAGACCATGAGGTGCTCGGACACGATTTTTCTCGTTTTTGTTTTACTTGGAAGAGAGAAAACTTTCTTGCGGTAGTTTTAGAACATTGATTCCGTCGTAACTGATTTTGACCTCAACAACGACATGAAAGTCCACATGGAGAGTGCATTCCCCTATTTGTACTTTAACATTCTTGATCATGTCGGCTGAGTTTGCCATGGATCTATTCACGAAGGTGAAACTATCTTGAGAAGGATCAACCGTTAAACCTAACAGCTCAGCAGTGTCTTTGGCCATGATGCGGAGGCAGATCAAGTATCGCAGAGGACGGCGTAAGGGAAATTGGAGTCATGTATATAACAGAGAATCAGAAACTTCCTAGGATCTTGTTTCTTCTTCAGTGTCTTGTTTTGCTTACGGCTGACCTTTTTAAACAGCAGCTCAATGTCCATATTTGTTTCTCTGCTCTCTCTGAAGAAACTACCAAGTCCGTACTGATGATAGGCGTCCTCTAAAGACATATCCTTAGGAACCCTCTTCACTCTATTGTGAAATCCATCAAGTTCAACTTTGTTAACTTTTCTCATGAAGTTTTTGGAAACATAGGGTTTCCTAGATTTCACTCTCTTCTCAATTAAAATTATTTCTTTCGTTAACTGCTGACCAGTGACAGTTTCATATTCGTCCATATGGTGTCGGTCGACACTGGGTGTATATTATTTGACACTCTTAACGAAAGAGGTTTCAGTGGGGGTTGATTGCTCATGTTCTGGTGCATTTACAAGTTGCTCTTTGGTGTTCACTATTGACTTTGTTGATGTCCGAGATGGGTATCAAGTTGCATTCAAGAAGTATGCATCAATTCCTGGTAAACGCACTTGATATGTCATATGTGGGTGTTGAACGATATCAGTGTGGTGTCAATCAATGCTTGTCCTCTTAACACGGTATGGCATAAGGGAAAACGGTGTCGATCGGTGAATTTTGAATGTTTCTTGATTATCACTGTCTCACAGGATCCTACAAACTCTTCAAGGGGTGTCGAGCAATGCTCGTCTAGGACTCGTTCCATCATATATAACACCCTTTGAATATGGCCCTGAAAATCGGTTTATTGATGTGATTCTCATCCTCCTCTGCAGCTTGTTCCACCATCGAGACTTTATGTACAGAACCAATTCCAAGCTTGACCTCAAGGATCTTGTCACCGACCATTGCAACCAATTTCATCATGTGCATATCCATATTCTTGGTACTGTTGTTAATCACCAAGTTCTCAATTAGTCTCTTAGCTTCCCCTGGAGTCTTGGTCTCCAAGTTTTTGTCGCTTTCCTTATCCAGCAGTATATGATATGTGAATCAATACCCCTGCAGAAGATTCACCCCAACTGAACCTCTGTGAAACCATGTTATGGACAGTCCTTTTGGTATCTCCTAAGCCTTTCCCAAGGGCTTCAAAATGCTTCAGTACGTCTCTGGGAAAATATCCAAATTTTACTCTACAGCTCTTCAGTCTTTGCATCATCAAAGAATTCAGTGAGAAAAGCAGTCTTGACATCATTCCAGATAGTGAGATTCTGGTGGTAGGAGCTTCATCCAATCAACCGCATTCCCAGAAAGAGAATATTGGAACAACTTTCAGAGGAGATAGTATTCATTTCCTTCATGCTCATGGATGCAAGACACAAATTCTTCGATTTCCTCAATATGGTCCATGGGATTTTTATGAGTAATACCATGAAAGGGGTGCTGGCCCACATAAGAGAAGTGTGCGGGTTTTATATCATCCCTCTGGATTGTTGAATCACAGATTATCAACATAAAACTGACTAGGCATGATCCATGTTGCTAATGTTCTCTGTCAAAAAACTTTATCAACCTTAGTAGCAGCAAAGGGCTCAAGGATTGCAACAGATGTACATCTATCTTCAGATCTGATGCATTAATCAGATGACCCTCGGGGTCCTGCAGGTCACCATAATCATCCTGACTCAGAAAAATTCTCGCAGCCATCTTTGTCTCGCAGCGTGCTGTGTTGATTGGTGCTATATGAATGTCGTTCAACACTAGGAGAGAGGTCTCGATCTCTGCTTGGAGGGTTTCGCTCAACATTCGTATCTTGGACTTACGGATCGTACGTTCTAACTCAACTAGGTCTTGGTTTTAGAAGTGCAGGAGCCTTTTTTTCCTTGTTGCTTCAGGTACTCAGATGAGTGTACCTGAAACACAAGAAAAGAAGAATTAGTAAACTAAAAAGAAAACCTAGACAAAATCCTACACCTAGTCTAATGGTGATCAGAGTCCCCGACAACGGCAACAGATTTGATATGCTTAAATTAACCTTCAAGCACTCTCTCAAATAAGAGGTTTGATGTAGTACTTGAGGATCATATCCACAGAGACTCGATATTTCACACAATAGACTATCGGTTTCAGACTAAGCTATATCAATAATAGAAAAAAAGTAAACAAAGCAATAACTAGATAGGATGGTTGTTTGCGATAAGAAGAAAGCGCTAGATCTAAGGATTCATTTGTCAAGAGATTCAAGACTACAATCAAGGATGCTAAGTATTTATAAGTTCAATTCTAGAGCTCGAATTTAACTAGCAAGTAATTCAGCTCTTGCATGTAATTACTAATCAGATGTCTAAATCTTGTGATTCCAACTCTCGTATGCGTATTTAAGAAAAGTGTTGATCGATACTACAGAGTGTCGATCGATACATGTTTAGACAAGCATTAACGCTCATGTCGATAATGTTCAACTATATCCTAGACCAACTCTTGTATGTGCGTAGGTATCTAATCCATCAACGTTCGGGTTCCGTTAACCGATTGGACTCTTGTGCCTCTCACTTGTCCTATGATTCTAGGTTCAAATAATCAGTCACACTCTCATGATTTTCCAACTACTCTAGATCCTAAAATTACAAGCCACCTTGGTGTAGAAATATATAAACTATCTAAGAAATCCTAATCGATTATCATTTTGACATTAAGCTCATGAAATCCCTAAATCTAACAAGATGTTTACTCAGGCATGAAAGCAATAACACAAATTATAGTCTGAATAAATAATAGATAAAAAAATCAATAACAAAACCACATGAGTTCCAGATTAACTATGAAGGAGTTCTAATCTATCTATCCAAACCTAAAACTAAGAATAATAGAAAGTGTAGAAAGTGTATCCGTCAACAATAGCTTAGAAACTATAAAACTGGTATTAGCTCAGCCATGGGCAATTCTGTAATTAGTGGTCAATTATGGGCACAAGTAGGTCTTCAAATAGACTCGGCCCATCTTCTCGCATCAGTGTCGAGCAACACCAAGGTTGTAGTGTCAATCGACACTTCTTCAAATACACTTCTTCAAATCTTCGACAGCTTCCACTCGAAAGTCAGACATGCCACTCTTCAGTAACATTATCATAATGTTAGCCCTAATCGTCAGATGGACATCAATCTAATGGAATTGGAAAGCTACTCAAATTTCTATCTTGTGTCAAAAGATGATCTCAATCGCACCATGGGAAGTTTTTCATCCATAGCTAAACTTTTAATGCATATTAGCAGTCCTACACCTCAAAATGTTCTGGAATCTCCAAAGTTCTCAAAAAACAAAAACATAAACAAGAAAATACTCTAAAACAGGCTCCAAACACATATAGTAAACTCTAAATAAGACTTATACCATGGTCTAAAAGTGGTAAAAACCATGGTATATCAGTCGTCTACACTCTCGCCGGCAGGTCCATTGCAACATATCCTAGTTTCTGTTAACAATATGGGAAGATGTGTCTATGGATTTCATAGAGGGTCTTCCAACTTTTTGGAACAATGGGATTCTGGTGGTCATGAATACCAGCTGCACCTAGCATCGACTGATTGAGAAGCATAACATCCTAAATAAACCAGCACAAAAACATTAAACGTATATCTTTTCATCTAACAGTAGAGAAGATGTGACAGCTCTGCTGGGTGCTATATAGCAGCATTATATGAATCAATACAAATATCAAACAAGTAGCATTTATGTACCTCTAAACGCAAGGTCCCTGTCCTACGCATCTGTTCCAAGACATTGCTGAGCTGTTTCAAATAAAACCACAGTGTCAGCTCTACATAAAGCAGTTTCTCAGGAATATTATAGCGATCTAACTAGGTATCACTAATTCATACATGAAACTAACCTCCGCCAGTCTGCCTCTTCCTCGACTTGTGGAAGCCAAGCCTCACAAAGATTGAGGAACGCCATTTCTAGCTGTGTTAATTCAAAATACAGAATCTCAAGTGCTCATACGTTTGTTAATCATAGTAATTTATAAACTGTTATAAATACTAACAGATTTATAAAATCTTATAAATAATTAAGTAGATGATTACTTTTTTCGCAACTTAATCAAATATAAACTGATACAGGTTTGCTTTAGCAATCACCTAAGACATAATTTTGTTCTTATAATGGTGTGAGTAGTTTCAGAGGTCTATCTTGAAGATACAACTATTGATTTCCGTATAACACACCGGTACAAAGACCCTACAAACTATATTTTGAGTTTTCGTTCAGAAAATTTTTATGAGGAAGAAGAAGAAGAAGATTAAATACAACTGATTCTTAATTTTCTTCTCTCTTATCTCTCCCTTCTCGTGTTGCACTTGATCGCTTTATATATTGACTCAAGTGGTGCTTTTAATCAACGCATACGTTAACTCAAGCGATAACTTTTAATCAACGCATATGTTAACTCATAATCGACACGTTTTATCTGAAGCGGTGCTTCCTTTCTTTAATTAAAGTCCAACAATACCCCATATTTTCTATCCAAACACAACAATATCCTACATATGAACAGAAATAAGTTTTAATATTTTTTAGAAAGTAGAATCAATATGCATCAGAAGAGGTGTCTTTTGGACTTGAACATTTCTTAGTAACAACTTATCGGATTTACTTTGTGGACAATGAACAATAGTCTTAAATTAACCATATTTTATAGTAAATCAAGATAATAATTGAAACACATATCTTTCGCTCGTTTCTAGTTTATACAGTTGTGTTCATTTTTTAGACCTCTAGAGAATTTAGCCATATTAATTCTCATAGGTGCGACCCGGCACCACTCTCATATAGGTAATGTAGTTAAAGATAGTCTATTCGATCTCTCTTCTAGAAAATATACTAACATTTTTAAGAACAAATTGTTCAACCCTTGATCATCAGTGGATACACATTATTACTTCATAGAAATGACAAATTTGTAAAATACAGTCTTGAGTCTTCCTCAACTAGTTTGCCTATTGAACCTAGACCATGGGATCTCCAATGTCGCTAAGTTAGGTTTCCATCATTGTGTTGGCTTGAGACTCATTCCCTCGAAGTGAATGCAACTTGCTCTTTAGATAGGCCTTTAATCAAAGGATCAGCCAAATTTTTTCTTTGATCTAATGTAATCCAATGCTATCAACGCCATTGGAGAACAATTGAATCAACCAATTCCCATGTAGGTTTACTCAAGATTGATTCCACTTCACTTTGAATCGCTTCTTTTCAATAAAGTGGTTATGGAGATTCCATTGCAGGCTTATATGTTTTTAGTTCATATTCAATCATTTTGAAACTTAAGAATTTTCCCACGATGAATTTCTCAACGCTTGTAACTTCAGACTTATACTTCTTTTCTAATGATTCTCACAACTGTTTTAGAGTTTGGAATATATGATAAAAAATTGTATAGAGAATCTTCCAAAGCTTTAAGAATGTAATCTTTGCACAAAACCTTGTTTTGTGTCCATGCCTCTGATGCTTTAATGATTTCATCAAGAATATCACTTTCTACAGGTAACTCTGGTCCTTCATAAGTCAAACACTATGCCAGAGTCAGTGTTATGAGATAAAACAACATCTTTTGTTGCCATATTTTGAAATCCACTCCTCTGAATACAAAAGGCTTATCTATGTCACTTTTCACAATTGTAATAGATTGATTCATCTTACTTTTTTTTGAAAATAACATAAAGAAATAATGTCTTAGATTGTTAATCCAAAGTACAAATGCAAATCAATCTCACGTACTCAATACGTTTGCCAATCGTAGTAATTTATAAATTGTTATAAATACTAATAGGTTTATAAACCCTTATAGATAATCAAGTAGATGATTATATTTCTTCGTTTCACAACTTAATCAATTGTAGATTGTTAGAGTCTTGCTTTAGCAATCACCTAAGACATAATTTTGCCCCTACAATGGTGTGAGTAGTTTCAGACGTCTATCTTGACGATACAATTATCGATCTCCGTATAACACACCCGTACAAAGACCCTAGCAAACTATACTTAGAGTTTTCCTTCAGAATTTTGTTATGATAAAGAAGAAGATCCAACTGATTCTTATTTTCTTCTCTCTTATCTCTCCCTTCTCGTATTGCACTTGATCGCTTTATATATTGACTCAAGTGGTGCCTTTAACCAACATATACATTAACTCAAGTGGTGCCTTTTAATCAAACGCATATATTGATTTATAGCTGACATGTTTTGTCTAAAGTGATGTTTCCTTTCTTTAATCAAAGTCCAACAGGCTGAACACTTGTTCTGGATGAGAACGGTGCAACCTGTCCAAGACCACTTACATTTCTGCTAACGTGACCGTGGGCCAGATTTATCATACCAGGAGGTGGAACAAACAAGGGATTTGATAGCATGTTGGTTCTTTGTCTTCTTTGAACTGGGTGACCGATATTTCTGTGTCGATACAAATTGATTTCGACATCTATCTTATAAATATTAATTTAGAAACATTACAATATTTGAGATAATCATATGTCATTTTTAGGATGATTTTTAAAAAATTTATAAAAATAATTTGGTCCATTTAAACATATATTATATATTTTATTAATCTAATTATTAAATTAATTAGTAGCTTATAAAGAATATTCTTTATCATTTCATTAAATAAAAACCACGAAAAAATAAAATATAATTAACATATATATGACAATTAATGATTTTTTAATAATAAATATTGAATAAAAATGTATTATCTATCATTTTTGTTTACATTTATATTATTAAAACAAACAATCATATTAACCATATAATAAAAGTTAGATTTTCTTATCTGTTATATTATGAATTTTTGTAAAGGACAATAAATTGCTAAAATTGTTAAAACTTTCATTAAAAAATTTTGTGATCAGTGGTTTAACTTTTTTTGCTAAAAGAAGATACAAATGATCATAAAGTCATATGTGTTGAAATTTAAAAATTAGTAACCCCAAACATTTCTGGTGAAGCTCTGATCATATGGGGGAAGAAGCTCAATGGCTTTCTTAGTTTTCATTGATAACAGAACATACTTATTTATACAAAGTAGAAGACTTAATCCTAAAGCTACTGCACATCATTTTACACCATGACACTAAAACCAGGAGCTAAAACCAGCTGAAGAAACCAAGGCCACCTCTTGTTTCATCAGAAATATCTAGCAGGCAATTTTGACTTCTTTGCTGTTGTATAATGAGCAAGCAGCTATTGTTGACTTTTCTTCACCTGCTTGTCACCAGCTTGTGTGCTTGGCTACTTCTCCTTAATGGATCAGTATTGGGCCTGTTCTTCTCATGGCCTCTCTTCATGCTTGATGGACTTCCACTCCTTAAAGGATTGGGCTTCACTTCTCCACAAGCATATTGGGATGCTGGTTCTTCTTTAATTTGATAGGTGGGCTGGTCTTCTTCTTGGTTCATCATGTTATTGGACTCTTCTTCTTGGGAAACTTGTGTAGACAACCTTATTGGGCTACACTGAAATCTTTCCTCACACCAATCTGCACAAAGTGATGTGTGTTTGCTCTTCTCATGCACCTTCTTCATTCTTCTTTTTCTCTGGAGCATGAGTGATTGACACACTCAAATGGATCCCTGAATGTCTCCATTTTCGTCCTCACTCAGCTCCATATAGTTATGATAGCTTTGCTCCCCCAAAGCTCTCCTTCACATTAAAGATAGGCACTTTACTCCACACATTCACTCTTGTGCTCTTCCTTGTTGTCTTTGGAGTTTAGTTAGTAGCTTGTGTCACTCAAGCTCCTACATTACACCACATGAAGAGCTTCTCCTCTTGCCACTCGATTCAGCTCTTCTTTGTGTTCTCATTTTAACACTCCTCCTCAAGATAGGCTGGATATGAATATGAAAGCCTATCTTGGACAATGAGAACACTTGTGCACATCTCTGGACTTCTTCTCCTTGTGAATCACTTCAACAACCACTTTGATATTTCCTTCTTGCTTTCTCCATCTAAGCTGTCTTTCAGAGTTTCTGCTGGTTTTCCTCTTGTGGTCAGCGTGAGTATAATACTGCCATCTTGGGCCAGGGTTAAGCGTGCTTGGGCTGGAGTAGTGAAAGGATGGGTGACCTATCGGGAAGTGATTCGCGATACGTGCGAGTGAGGCCAAACACATAGAAAAAGGTCAGGTCGTGATTGTAGGGTCAGTAAACAATGATTTCGAGCCTTGGAAAAATTAACGCACGACCGTCGGACGGGATGAGGTCCACGGACAGAGAGAGCGGGCGTGGGAGGCCCATTAGCCATGGGCGGTCGGGGCGTTACACATAGATTGTCCTAAAATATTAGTTGGTTCATAAGCAGTCCTAGAGTTATCAATGTTACTAGAATCAGTCAAGGATGCACCAAAAGAATACCCAAGAGTGTTACAAAAAAAATTACCATTATCCTTGAAGATCTTGATTAGAGCATAAATGTCTGATCTTCTATTCATATCGTTCTCACTGAACATCTGGCTCGGCTGGTTACTTGGGTGAGTGTCTTGAGTTTTCATAGCCATCATCTCACACCCATCTCTCTCATTGATCTATCGGGAAGTGATTCGCGATACCGTGCGAGTGAGCCCAAAACACGGAAAAAGGTCATGTGGTGATTGCAAGGTCAGTAAACAATGAATTCGAGCCTTGGAAAAATTAACGCACGACCGTCGGACGGGATGGGGTCCACAGGCCGAGATATCGGGCGTGGAAGGTCCATTAGCCGTGGGCGGTCGGGGCGTTACACATAGATTGTCCTAGAATATTAGTTGGTTCATAAGCAGTCCTAGAGTTATCAATGTTACTAGAATCAGTCAAGGATGCACCAAAAGAATACCCAAGAGTGTTACAAAACAATTTACCATTATCCTCGAAGATCTTGATTAGAGCATCAATGTCTGATCTCCTAATCAGATCGTTCTCACTGAACCTCTGGCTCGGCTGGTTACTCGGGTGAGTGTCTTGAGTTGTCATAGCCATCATCTCACACCCATCTCTCTCATTGATCTGTTTTGAAGTACCTGCAGCACCGACCCAGTAGCACTCGACCCATGTTGCTCACTTTTCCCATAGGAGAGATGAGCTCTTGCATCATTGTTCTTCATGAAATTAGCTGGCTTCAAGTCTGAATGGAGAATCCAGCATTGACTCTTCTTGTGTACATGCCTCTTACAATTATCACATGTCCCATTGAGCTTCCTTTATTCATATCGGTTGTGCATTGCTTTTTTGCTTGAAGAACTTCAGCTTGATTAGCTAGAGAGAGTTCTCCATTGCCTCCAAAGAGCCCAAAGGGACCCTTGGTCCTTCTATATTTTTGCACACACGTCCTCAAGATCAGGTAGTTTCCCGGCTCTCAAAATGTGCTTGCTAAGGTCATTGTAAGTAGGGTTCAAGGTAAGAAAGAGGCCGAAGACCTTGTCTTGTTCTCTTCCCTCGCTTAGCTCTTCCGGGTCGCTGGTGGTTTGTCTCAAAATTTCCAGCTCCGACCATAAAGCTCTGAACTTTCCCAAGTGTCTTGTAAACATCATGTCCTCCTGAACTAGATTGTTAATCGCCCTTTTTACCTCAATCACTCTGCTTAATTTTGAGATGTGCCCATACACTTTCTTGAGTGTTTCCCAAAAATCATTTGCCTTTTCACAGTAGCTATAAGCTTCCAAGATTGAGGGATCCAACGAGCTCGGAAGAATGGACATTACCATCATGTCTTCTTGTTCTCACTTATCATCATCACTTGTGACACCCTCCTCATCATCTTCATCATGAGTAATGAGTTTTGGAGCTTCACCAGACGTGATATGTCACCACAAACCCTTACTCTTCCACATCAGTCTTTACCAACCGAGACCATAAAAGATAGTTTCCTCCTTTTAGAGTAACCGGAACCATAGCCTTGTTGTTTTCCATCTTTGAATGTCTTGGGAAGAAGCTGAGAACAAAAAGTGTGATCTTGAGTCTTCTTACGAATCAAACCCATATTATGAGCCTAGCTCTGATAACATAAAATGTTTGGAGAATCTTAGTTTGGATAGATGTTTACACAGACTTTAAAAAGATTACATGAAAGACTTAAGCAAATCCGAGAGTAATGAAGAACCATGACTAAGAGACTATGAAAATGTTTAAGAACAGTCTAAGTTTTATTAATGATGAGGTTACAATATTTATAGAGAGATTACAAAATCTTGATGAACAAAAGATGAGGTTGGGGGTGTGTAGTTAAAGGAGGACGAGCGTCCCATTTGTAACCATCCAATGAGGTGCTTCACATGCTTTGGTATCTTGGAATCTTGGACCAAGATACCTTCACCTTTGCAACCTCTGACAACCTGTCAAGGCTTGGTCTCCTTCCCTCCATAACGTTGGATTAGTAAAGTATCAAGGGTGATATCAGCTAAGTTACCATTTTACATGATCCGGGTAAACCTTGCCTTTGGTTGATGTACGGTGTCCGGACTGTACGGCCTGGTCAACCCAAAATTCAATCTTCTACAAATGTCCTCAAGTCTCATATCTTCAACTCTAATCATATTTACCTCATCACATCTCAACATCTGCTTGTTTTTCATGTACCGGGGAATTTTATGGCATATCCTATGGCATACACGTATTACTTTGCTCCTTTAGCAGATAAGAAGGGGTTTTACCACATCCGTTCTTAGGATGATCAACCGATAGTCAAGGTGGTATCAAGGGTAATTTTACTTTCAGAGACCGCTGGAACAGGATGTACATGTTTATTAAGGTTAGCGGAGCTTCCTACTTTCCTCTGTTTTGGTGCGGCATTGGTAAGTTTTCTCGTAACTCCTAGGTAGAAAACTAGTTGCAGCACTTCCGAGTGACATACCATATTTGTTCCAGTTGTTTCTCGTCTTGTGTCATTTGACGGGGAAACAACGGTGAAATTAACACTAATGTAACATCTGGGGCCTGGCCCAAAATGAAACTTCCTTGCTGGAAGCCCAACAAGAAGAAACCCTAGACCTAACCCTTCCCACTCCCTCTATAAGAGGCATCCCCTTTAGGTTTAACACACAAGAGAGACCACAAGGGAAGCCCTGCCCAAGCACAGCCACGCCATCGCCTTGTGACGCCGCCGACCAGCCCTCGCTAACGATGACCACCGCCGACCATTCGCCTTCGTCACCGTCGGCCGCCAACCCCAGTGCACGAATCCCTAGCCGCCGAGCCCCAAGTCGTCGTCTTCTTGATTATATTGTGTGTAACCATCTACGACCCTCTCTATAAGATTTGTGGTGATTGATGCCTCCTTTCCCTTCCCTCGACCCAGATCTACAACAAACAACAAGCTAAGGTGAGGACCTGGTCATGAACTCATCTCTCGTAGAGTAATCTGTCGGGACATTTGTCCTTGTTAATCGGATCTAGGTTTTTTTGTGTGTTGAATGATGTGATGTGTGCTAGATCTAAGTTGCTTGAGATGCGTGGCATGTGTGATGTGATGAAAGCACCTATACATGTTAGGGTGATGTCGAACTGATGTTAAATCAATGAATGAGAATGGGAATGGGAATGGGAATGGGATGGGATGGGATGGGAATGGGATGGGAATGGGGAATGGGGATGGGATGGGAATGGGAATGGGAATGGGAATGGGAATGGGAATGGGAATGGGAATGGGAATGGGATGGGATGGGGATGGGGATGGGGATGGGGATGGGGATGGGGATGGGGATGGGGATGGGGATGGGGATGGGGATGGGGATGGGGATGGGGATGGGGATGGGGATGGGGATGGGGATGGGGATGGGGATGGGGATGGGGATGGGGATGGGGATGGGGATGGGGATGGGGATGGGAATGGGGATGGGGATGGGAATGGGAATGGGGATGGGAATGGGAATGGGAATGGGAATGGGAATGGGAATGGGAATGGGAATGGGAATGGGAATGGGAATGTGAATGGGAATGGGAATGAGAAATGAGAATGATAATAAGAAATGAGAATGTGAAATGAGACCGAGTCAATGAACATGTTTGTAGTCATGTTTGTGACACCGAGAACGGGTGGCGTCTAGAGCATGATGACTCCCCGTGGGACAGTAACCTAACATGACGTACCCGCAGGAAGTTAGGTGATGAGACTATGAACGGACAGTGACCGCGCGACGACGGGATAGAAATAAGAAGGAGACGTGAAAGGATAGTGACCGCAAAAGGGCGGGATGTAAGGGATGTGAACGGACGGTGACCATGAGGGAACGGGATCGGTGAGCCGCATTTAAGATCAATACAATGTCGCGTCATGGCATAATTATGGTTATTAGGACCGAGGGGACAGACAGAGCTGAAAGGGGCCAACAGGCTGTGACTCGGATAACCATTTAGGAAGATGGGAGTCATTGGTTCATGTAAGACCCTTCGGGTTAGGCCGACAAGAGGTGGGACATCCTTGAGCGAGCCATAGGTCCTTACGTCTAGGTTGTTTGCTGCATAATAGATCTTATTAACTCATGACTGTGTTGATTGATTGCTTTTCATGAGCTGAGTTCGTAGGTTCCTCAAACCTGCCCTCACTGAGTAAACCACACTCACCCCTCTCTTTTCAAGCATGGACGATAGGGAGCAGGAGTAGGAGTCCATATGGTGCAAGTGTTTTCGGGGGTTTTCATTGATCTTTCCAAACTTTTTCTGTTTTTCCTTAAGACTTTCATTTCGTATTTCAGTTGGCTTTTACGATGAGTTCAGTTTATGTAAGACCATTTGGTTTCTAATAAGAGTATTGGACAAAAGGTGAAATGGTTAAGAAATAAGTAAGATCCTATGGACAGGGCCTTTACAATTGGTATCAGAGCTGGTTAGCCATCTCGATACTGACTCAAGAGGCGTCTTGAGACCTGTCGTGGGACGCAACGAGGACGTTGTGTTCTTTGAGAGGCGTTGAATTGTAATATCCCGAGTTGTGATATTTAAAAAAAGCTTAAGAGAATTAATTTGGCTACCAATGTCACCAAAGTTGACTTACCTTTTCCGTCACAGATCCGTTTAGAGATCCAGGGTTAAACGTGTTTGGGCTGGAGTAGTGAAAGGATGGGTGACCTATCGGAAAGTGATTCACGATAATGTCGAGTGAGGCCAAAACACGGGGAAAGGTCAGGTGGAGATTGCAGGGTCAGTAAACAATAATTTCGAGCCTTGGAAAATTTATGCACCGACCGTTAGAACGGGATGGGGCCTACGGGCTGAGAGAGCGGACGTGGGTGGCCCATTAGCCGTGGGTGGTCGAGGCGTTACAAGTGGTATCAGAGCGGAGGTTAAACCCATTTGGCGCTGTCCCGGGTGGGTAGTTAGAGGTTAGGAATGTTTTACTCGGGTTTCCAAATGATTTTTCAAATGTTTTTGCAAAGGGAAATGGGGGTTTATGGGAACGATTATATACGCACCACTTGGACCGAAACTCTTAGTGTACCCGACAGGATGCCGCCCAAGAACCCCAAAACCGCACCAGTAACCGCGACTGCCTAGAGAGCAGCACGACGCACTGCCAGGAACGAGTCCCAGGCCTCCAGTGAGGCAGAGAGCCAAATAGTAGCTGCACATGCAAATGGGAACCCCGTGGAAGGACCACCAGCGGGTGGACTGGTAGCAGTGAATGCAGCCGTCTTGGAAGAGTTACAGAGGTAACGAGAAGCCTACGGAGGGCAATTCCCAATGGTGATGCCGCGGCGGAAGCCGGGGCTGTGCCACTACCCCCATGAGTGGGCAGGAACCCACCACCACCACCAGCGCCGCCTGCGCCGGCCCCCGGCCAAGGACCCACCTATTGGGACATGATGAGGCACATGAGGGATATGCATATGGGATTTTCGTTGGAAAGGTTGATGCAATCGCCACTGATAACTGGAAGCGACAGCTCGAGAGGAACTTCATCTCGGCCCGGTGCCCGCCAGAGTTTCGCAAGGACCTAGCAGTCCATCACCTCAAGGACGACGCTCTCGTTTGGTGGGAAGGAGTGGTGGAAATGACCCAGGGGTTACAAGAGCTGACCTGGAACGACTTCTTGGGTGCCTTCGACGGAAAGTAGTTCCCCCTAGAGGCTGTGGAGCAGATGGAGGGTAAATTTAAGGACATCCGTCAAGGGACGAGAACGGTGAGGGAGTATGGGGGTGAGTTCAACCGCCTCAAGAGATTTACAGGTCAGTACCTGAGTGACAAGGAGCTGGTACATCGCTTCCTTAGAGGGATGAGGATAGAACTGAGGAATAGCTGTAACGTGCGGGATTACAGCGACTTCCACAAAAAGATCGAGAAAGCGGCAGAATAGAAGGCCGGACTGGAAGAGGAGCGTCCCCCAAACCAGTCATCCCGGAACCGGGGTACTAAACAAACTCAGGACACGGGAACCGCCAATGAGGTCGCTCCAGCAAAAGCTCTATGTGGAAGATGTGGACGAATCCACCCGGGCAAGTGTCGGGTAGGAGCGTGCTACAAGTGCATAGAAGTGGGCCACATTCAGCAATTTTTCCTAGTGGCAGACCAGGGTCGACCAGGGGGACTTGATATCTCACATATTAACATTGTTTTGACCACCTATCTCTGCACGTTTTCATCTTTTAGACTCGCATTTAGACATGTTTAGGTTGCGTTGCATTGCATTTGTCTATATCAGGTATTGGAGTTCTGTATTGGTGAGTTCGAAGGCAATTGAGGCTAAGAAAGAGAAGCTTGATACGAAAGTGAGATCTGGCACGAGTGTAGCGACCAGGAGTACGATGCCCTTTGGGTTGACCCACGCACCTGTAGCCTTCATGTGACTAATGAACGATGTGTTTAGAGAATACCTGGACCAGTGTGTTATCGTCTTCATTGACGACATCCTTATCTACTCCAAGAACCGCGAGGACCACGGCCGCCACCCACGCATAGTACTAGAAAAGTTAAGAGAACATGGGTTGTACTCGAAATTTAGTAAATGTAGTTTTTGGCAGATGAATATTGGATTCCTTGGCCATACGATCACGGAAGCAGGAGTCTCAGTGGACCCGGAAAAGATAAGAGTCCATTACAAATTGGCCAACACCACGCAATGCAATTGAAGTTCGAAGCTTCTTGGGATTGGCACGGTACTATCGGAAATTTGTACCGGAATTTGCCACCACGGCTATACCACTAACTCGAATCACCGATGAGGAAGTGAAGTTTGAGTGGACGGAAGCATGCGAGAATGGGTTTAGAAAACTGAAAGAAGCATTGACCCAGACCCCGTTATTAGTTCTACCAAAACCAGGAGTGCCATTCACCGTTTACACAGACGCATCAGGGGTAGGAGTGGGATGCGTACTAATGCAAGACGAGAGGGTCATTTCATACGCCTCCATGCAGCTGTGGAAGCACGAAGCTAATTATCCGACGCACGACCTAGAACTGGCAGCAGTGGTATTCGCACTGACGATTGGGCGGCCGTAATTGTATGGAGAAAAGGTGCAAGTCTTTACGGATCACAAGAGCTTGAAATATGTCTTTACCCAAGGAGACTTAAACCTACGACAGCAAAGATGGATGGAACTACTGGCCGATTATGATCTAACTATTGATTACCATCCGGGAAAAGGAAATCTGGTAGCTGATGCCTTGAGCCGGAGAAGGACGGATGTTTCCGGATTTAGGGAGGTCCAGGAACTCACTACGATCCTAGGCCTACACATGTGTGCCACAACAGTAAATGAGGACGGCACGAGACTGGAAGCGCTGGAACAGGCTGACTTGCTGAGTCGCATCCACGAGTCCCAACAAACAGACCCAGACCTGGAGGGGGTGGTCGATAAGGACGTGGTTTGGAACTGTATGGCTAGGAACGACGCTGTCTTGTTTAGGGGGCGGGTATGTGTACCTGAGAAAGGGGACTTAAGGAGTAAGGTGTTGGGACAGATCCATCAGTCCCAGTTCTCGATTCACCTGGGAAAAGTGAAGATGTATCAGGACCTAAAATGGTATTACCATTAGGGAGGAAAGAAGAGGGACGTAGGTATATGGGTATCCCAATGCCAGACTTGTCAACTGGTGAAGGCAGAGCGTGGAGTTCCCGGAGGTCTTTTGCAAGGACTACCCTTACCCTAATGGAAGTGGGACATGGTGAGAAGGACTTCGTGACGGGATTACCGAGGACCACAAGGAATCGGGGCGTCATATGGGTTATAGTGGACCGGTTGACAAAGTCGGCCCACTTCTTGGCTATCAAGAAAACAGATGGAGCCGAGAAGCTTGCACAAGAATACATAAACGTGATAGTGAGGCTGCATGGAGTGCCCGTGAGCATAGTATCCGATAGAGACCCAAAGTTTACTTCCAACTTTTGGCAGGTCTTCCAGAAAGCCTTGGGGACGAAAGTACACCTCAGCACCGCGTACCACCCCCAGACTAACGGACAATCGGAAAGAACCATTCAAACACTAGAGGACATGCTACGATCTAGCGTGATAGAGTGGGGAAAAGTGGGGTGAGTACTTGCCACTCGTGGAGTTTGCGTACAACAACAGTTACCACGCGAGCATAGAAATGTTTCCCTACGAGTCCTTCTATGGACGGCCATCCAGACCCCCTGTGCTGGACCGAAGTGGGGGAGAGGTGCACCATTACCTCAGAAATGGTCAGAGAAAAGGTCGACCAAGTAAAACTCCTTAAGGAAAGGTTGAAGGAGGCACATGATCGACAGAAAAGTTACGCCGATAAACGACAAAAAGACTTAGAATTCTCGGTAGGAGACGAGGTTTACTTGAAAATGAGGACCTTCCGTAGGAGTGACCCAAACCGTAAGCCGAAGAATCTAAGGCCCATGTACATGGAACCTTATGTGAAAAAAGAAAAGATTGGGACAGTAGCATACCGCTTGGAGTTACCACTAGTATATAAGATAACGTATTAATCTACTTTCCCTTGTTTTTGTCGTTAATGGGAGAGATAAATTTTCCACCAGATTCACAAAAAATGATAGTAGTTCTCAACAAAAATCATTACCTCTGTTCTAAAACTCTCCGCTAGACCGATTATTCTCTCGCATATTTGCTAGACGGTGGCCATCCGATTAATTTCCTCATCAGTCCGATTTTTTCAACATTTTACTACTTAATTTATTGAATTAAAATTTAATCTGTAAAATTAAATAAAAATATAATATAATCATTAAAATTGTATAACTTAACTATATCTATACTATTATTTGCGAAGTGATTTTTCGCAATGGAGCTCCCACGTTAAAAGTTAGAGTGGTTAATATCGTTTATGCCCTTTAATGAATAAAATATATAAATTATTCAAAAACAAAAATGAATTTAAATTATTTTATTAGATAATTATTAAAATTAATAATAATAAGAATGATCTAAAATCTAAAAATTATTTAAAATAAAAATATAATCTGATATATATATATATAGTGTGTTGTCTTTTAATTAAAATTTAAAACTAAAAAAACAGAATACAAAAAACACATAAACTAAATATTAGTCAAGTGAATTATTAATTTTCTAAAATTGAGTAAATTTTAAGATTGATTTATTAATAATGAATATAGTATATATAAGATTTTTCACATAAAAATTCAAAAGAAAATATAAATAATAATTTATCTTTATAGTTTTTAATTAGTAATGTATATATTAATAAGTAATTTTATAAAATGTTTAAGTCCGCATGTGCGGGCAACCCACCTAGTTTGAACTAAAAATAAGTTAAAATTTCTAAAATATCAAAGTTCTAAATTTATTATATATTTTTAAACTAATTCTTGAACCTTGTCTAGAACATACTCTCTCCGTTTCATATTAAGTGTTGTTGTAAAAAAAAATTGTTACAAAATAAGTGTCGTTCTCGACTATCGATGAAAAATTTATTAGTTTTATAGTGCAATTATTTTTCTATTGGTTAAAATATAGTTAAATGTATAGACCATTGTGTTTTTTATAAAAAAATATACAAAATTAGTTATTTCTTTAATTCGTGTGCATAAAGCTAAGTATCATTTATTATGAAACAGGTCTATTACCATTAGTTAAAAGCATATAGAATGTAGGTATCATTTAATTTCGTAGACCTCAAATCAATTTCGCCAACTATGCGTATTGAATTGTCACATACAAAAAAAAAGAGAGACTGGTGTTACAAACAAAAAAAAGGAAACAAGAAAGGCGGGGTTTATATTCGTAATTTGCAAAGAAAATAAACTAATAATTTTAATTTGTGCACACGCACGCACCGCCCTAAGCAGCCGTCATCTAGAAACTTTTTTTCTGAATAACATTTCATTTATCTGTAATATATAGCATCAATATAATAATTACATAGAAACTAAAAATCAAGCAAAAATGATACAACCATGGGATTAATAGCATTAAACTACATAACCAAATTTTGGGCGCAATTCTAGATACTTCACTCATTACCATCAGATCAGGTTAATCAAGTAAGGGAGTCTTCTAGTGGAAGTAATAGTAATTCTTTAAGCACAAAAGAAGACACTTTGGAGACACATACCTTATGCATGTATGACCTTGTCACCATCAAAGCATGAAGACGGGCTGGATAGGAAGCATAACCTATACCCGAGCTTCATAACATGCAAAATGAGCGAGACTATGGTCTTCCAAATCAACAAAGGACATTGTTGACTCCTCACATCGACACCTTAACTCCGGGGACAGAACACCTGACCCAGACTCATTTGCGCCTCAACAGGAAAGCAATGTTGGAGAAACGAGAAACCCAGAAGAAGAGGCACTAAAGAAGAAGACGCTACCGCCATAGACGACAGACCAGCCTTCAAAACTTGGACAAACACAAGCAAACTCACAGATCGACATAAGCCACATGGCCCATGTCTTGTTGTGCACGCGCCGACACATCAATGTCGACTTGCCTGAGCAGAAGCCAGACTCGAAACCACAACAAGACCCGGAGTTATGGTGAGACAATACCGCTTCAACTCTACTCCACAAGAAGAGAGACTTTGGATAAATAGGAAAGATGAACAAAGAGGAGAGAGCCCGTGTTGGAATGAGAAACTTATTAGAAATGGAGAAAGTGTTTAAGTGTTTGAAGAGAAGAGATTTTATGAAGAGAAAACTTTTTTTATTTCTTGGATGATTCTTGAAAACTTGGATGATACAAAATGAGAAGAGAGTGGATGTATTTATAGCCTCCAAAATACAAAATATCTTACATATTTTATTTTTAAATCTAGATAATTCTACTAAAATATCTTGATATTTTTATTCTAATTATCTAGATAATTCTATGAAAATATCTAGATTTTTATCTTAAGGAGGTGGAAGATTTTTCTAGATAAATTCTAGAACTTGGGTCAAATTTGGGCTAACATGATTATTAGATTATTAGCCCAATGATTAACCCAAATCAAGTTTATGTTTCAACACCCTCCCTTAAACTTGATTTGGTTACTCCGAGTAAGCTCCTCATCTTGATAAAGTCTTCACGCTTGAGTGGTTTGGTGAAGATATCAGCTACTTGATCATTTGTCTTCACATACTCCAATTGCACATCCATCTTGGCAACACATTCTCGAATGTAGTGATAACGAGTATCAATGTGCTTACTCCGATCATGGAAGACTGGATTCTTCGCCAATGCTACTGCCGACTTGTTATCAACAAAGATCTTCGTTGGCTCCTCTTGTGGTAGGCTCAACTCCTTTAGCAAGTTTCGTAACCAAATAGCATGGCAAACACATGAAGTAGCCGCTACGTACTCCGCTTCACAAGTAGAGAGGGTAACAATTGGTTGCTTCTTTGACATCCATGTGAGAGCGGTTTCTCCAATGAAAAATACGAAGCCACTTGTGCTTTTCCGGTCATCAACGTCTCCACCCCAGTCACTATCGCTATATCCAAAAAGCTTGTAATCGTCAGAGATAGAGTAATACAAGCCAAAGTTGATTGTACCTTTGATATAGCGTAAGATCCTCTTAGCTGCCTTGAAATGAGTTGTTGTTGGATGCTCCATATATCGACTCACAACTCCAACCGCGTGTAGGATGTCGGGCCTTGTGCAAGTTAGATAACGTAGACTTCCAACTAAGCTCTTAAAGAGTGTTGGATCAACACTCTCTCCTTCTTCTTCCTTTGATAACTTGACTCCACATTCCATTGGTGTGCAAACTGGATTTGAGTCTTCCATCTTGAACTTCTTAAGCACTTTTTTAGCATATCCTTCTTGAGTGATGAAGATTCCATTTTCTTCTTGCTTTACTTCAATGCCAAGGTAGTATGACATTAATCCAATATCAGTCATCTCGAACTCCTTTGTCATCTCCATCTTGAAATCTTCAAACATAATCGGATTGGTGCCAGTGAATATCAAGTCATCCACATACAAGCATGCAATCAATATATCGTTGTTTTGGGTTTTGATATAAAGTGCATGCTCATATGGACACTTGATGAAGTCTTTCTCCTTGAAGTACTTATCAATCCGAGTGTTCCATGCTCTTGGTGCTTGCTTTAATCCATAAAGTGCCTTGTTCAGCCTCAAGACTTTGTCTTCTTCACCTTTGACTATGTAGCCTTGTGGTTGCTCAATGTAGACTTCTTCCTCAAGATCTCCATTTAAAAAGGCAGATTTGACATCCATTTGATGTATCTTCCATCTCATTTGGGCTGCCAATGAAATGATTAGCCTAACTGTTTCTAAACGAGCAACTGGAGCAAATACCTCATCATAGTCGATTCCGGCTATTTGACTATACCCTTTTGCCACCAGTCTCGCCTTGTATCTTTCAACTTCTCCTTTAGAGTTCTTCTTTGCCTTGTACACCCACTTCACACCTATTGCCTTATGCCCATTAGGAAGTGAAGCCAATTCCCATGTATCATTCTTTTGGATTGACTTGATTTCTTCATCCATTGCACTTTTCCATGACTTCTTTTCTTGAGCTTCTTCAAAGTTCATAGGCTCGCAATCCGCAAAAAGGCAAAATAAAGTGAGATTGTCTTGATTTTCGGTTACCTCATAAATGTCTTGTAGACTTCTAAAACGTGGAGTCCTTTCACTTGAGCTTTCATCCCCTTGAGAACTTGGTGTTGGTGAAGTTGGTGGTGTAGCTGGTTCTTCTCTTATTTGCTCCAAGTTCTCTTCTTCAAAAGATGGAAAGAAGTTGTAGTCTTCATTATTTGATCTCCAATCCCATTCTCCTTCTTCATCAAAGATGACATTCCGACTTATAATTGTCTTCTTTGTTTCAGGATTGTAGAGTTTGTAGCCTTTGGAGTTAGCATCATACCCAATGAAAATGTACTTCTCACTTTTGTCATCTAGTTTGCTCCGCTTCTCGTCCGGAATATGAGCGTGAGCAAGGCTTCCAAAGACTCTTAGGTGTGAGACACCGGGCTTCCTTCCACTCCAAGCTTCTTGTGGTGTCTTTCCAGAAACGCTCTTCGTTGGAGATCGGTTTGATATGTACACCGCACACGCGACTGCTTCTGCCCATAACTCCTTTGGTAGATTCTTACTCTTGAGCATGCTTCTTGCCATCTCAAGAATAGTCCTATTCTTTCTTTCCGCTACTCCATTTTGTTGAGGTGTTCTTGGCACCGTCAATTGTCTTCGAATACCATTATCTTCACAATACTTCAGAAATTCCTTGGACATAAATTCTCCTCCCCGATCGGATCTCATGGTCTTAATCACAAGACCACTTTCCTTCTCAACATGGGTTTTAAACCTTTTGAAATTTTCAAACACTTCTGATTTTTCTTTCAAAAAATAAACCCATGTTTTTCTTGAAAAATCATCAATAAAGAGAAGGAAGTAGTTACTCTTACCAAATGAGCTTGGTTTGATTGGGCCACATACATCTGTATGTATGAGCTCTAATGGCTTTCTTGCTCTTGTCTCCGACTCCTTTGGAAAACTCATTTTGAATTGCTTTCCAAGTAAACACCCTTCACACACTTGATTTGGATGGTTGATACAAGGTAATCCTCTCACCATTTCTTTCTTAGAAAGTAGCTCTAACCCTCCAAAGTTGAGATGCCCAAACCGAAGATGCCAAAGCCATGACTCCTCCTTGTAGCACATCTTGAGACATCGTGCAATGTCATTTTGAATGTTTAGGATAAACATTCTATTTCTTGACATTGGTACTTTTGTGATGAGATTATTTGCATTATCTCTTAAAGTAAGGTTATTATCCTTTAGTCGAATATCATAACCTTTCTCCAAGAGTTGTCCTAGGCTCAAGATGTTGGTCTTCATGCTTGGGATGTAATAAACACTGGAAATGAATTGATGATCTCCATTCTTTAAGCGGATGAGAATATTACCTTTACCTTTCACCTCCATCTTCGATTCATCTCCCAAAGCCACATTGGTTTTCACCGATTCATCAAGCTCCACAAACATGCTTTTATTCCCACACATGTGATTGCTAGCACCACTATCAAGGTACCATCTGCTAACTTCATTTGGCTCATCCTTCTTGTAAGCCATCAATAGCATATCTTCTTCTTTACTCCTTTCTTCAACATAGTTGGACTTCTCTTCAACTCTATTGTTGTTTGGAGTTTTGCATTCAGAAGCATAATGTCCAAACTTTCCGCAGCTATAGCATTTGACGTTTGACTTATCGTACCTTGATTTTGCATTTCCTCTTCCACGACCTCTTGATGAGCTCTCTCCTCTTTGGTTAAAGTTGTCTTCATATGGTCTCCAACCTCGTCCATTTACACCACGACCTCGTCCTCTGAAATGACCGCCACCACGTCTTGGATTATTTCGACTATTTTCTTCTTTGCGATCAATTCTCATCTTGAGAACTTGCTCAACAATATCCTCTTTCTTCTTCCTCTTTTCTTCATAAGCTTGTAGTGATCCAAGAAGTTGCTCCATCGTCATTGTCTCCAAGTCTTTTGTCTCTTCAATTACGGTAACAATATGCTCAAACTTTGAATCCAGCGATCTAAGAACTTTCTCCATTATTCTCACCTCATCTAACTTCTCACCATTTCTTTTTAGGTTATTAGTAACCGTCAAGACTCTTGAGAAGTAATCTGAGATGAGTTCACCTTCCTTCATCTGTAATGACTCAAATTCTCCTCGTAAAGTTTGTAGACGTACCTTCTTAACTTGTTCTGCTCCCTTGTAAGAGGTCTGAAGCTTCTCCCATGCTTCTTTAGACGTCTTTACTCCAGCAACCTTCTCAAATGTATCTTCATCTAAACCTTGATAGATTAGACAGAGAGCCTTCTTGTCTCTCTTTCTTGAATCTCTCAAACCATCTCTTTGATCTTGAGATAAACCACCATCATTCTCTGGTTCAATGAAGCCTTTCTCAACTATCTCCCATACATCATGTGCTCCTAAGATAGCCATCATCCTTAAACTCCAATTGTCATAGTTGCTCTTTGTGAGCATTGGAACTTGGAAGGAAACACCACTACTTGCCATCTTCAAAATGATCGTGTAGCTCTGATACCACTTTGTTGGAATGAGAAACTTATTAGAAATGGAGAAAGTGTTTAAGTGTTTGAAGAGAAGAGATTTTATGAAGAGGAAACTTTTTTTATTTCTTGG
>CAJHQP010007680.1:0-30939 GCA_905132765.1 Moricandia arvensis | reverse complement strand
TTTTTTTTTTGAAAGATACTCTTTCTCGGTTTCTGGGACTCTCACCAAGCCAAAAGAAAGAAGAAAATGTGTGTGAAACTGAAAGCATTGGCGCATAACAAACATTCTCAATGTTAAGCGTAATTCTTTTTGTTTTTAAAAAATTGCCACCATACAAATCATCATCATAGGAATTTAATTGAGTAACCTGATGGACATGTAGGTTTTGGATGACAAGCTGAATCTTTGGACATAATTTATTTATCACGTTTATAGAGAATGGTGCAAATTTTGATTTTTCTCATCCATGAACCACACAATTAATTAAGCTCATTCTTAAAGATACTGATTGCAACAGCCCATCAACCACTTTATAGGTTAAAAGTTGTTTATTACATTAACAATGTACAAGATTTATCACGTCTAAACAGTGGCGGATCTAGAACTATTATTAAATGTGGACACAAAATTCTCTAATAACTAACTCATTTAAATAAAAAAAATTCACAAGTAAAAAAATACCTTGCAAATTTTCCTATGAGATTTCATACTTTGGAATCTTTTCACTACTACTTCATTTGTTACTTTCTCAAATAATTCTTTTTCAACAAAACAAACCACACAATTATTCAAAAACTGATCACTTAATCGATTCCGCAAGCTAGTTTTCACAATTTTCGTCGCTGAAAAACATCTTTCAACTGAAGCGGTGGCAACAAGTAAAGTCAAAACTAACTTCAAAAGTCGATAAACTTGAAGGTGTGAAAGATGTTTCTTTGTCTTCACCATCATATATGCAAGATCTTCAAGATCCTTCAAATTAGAAAATCTTTCATCTTCCCGAATATTATCAATATAGAGACCTAGTTGATGCTCAAGAGTTATCCGCTCGATATGACCAAAATCTTTAGGATAGAACTCAGAAACTCTCATAACTTTTAACTCATCAAACTCTTGAAATGAATTAGCGGGGCTCAAGGAAGCAATGCAGCCAAGTAATTATGTGTTTTCCTCATCAAAACGGTCATTAAACTCTTGAATTTGCATATCCAATACAATGTAAAAACACTCTACCTTGTAATGATGCAAGTTGGTTATATTGTTTCTTTTCCTTGAATTCTTTGAAGCAAATTCATCATCCATAACCAGAGACTCAATCTTGTAGTTCTCACAAAGGAAGAAACTTTATTGATCAAAGATTCCCACCCATCATCTCTGATTATGTACAATTGTTGTTTGGTGGATTTCACAAGTGACATAGCATTCAAAAAGTCCTGATCTTTCCTTTGAAGAGCCTTTGACAAGTTATTTGTGATCCCAAGAAGAAGCAACATCAACTGTAAGTAGAACACAAAATCAAAAGTGTGGAAGTATTTGAGAAAACCATTAGCTTGGCGTCTTTTTGATACCATCACTTCCATCGATTTCAACATACTCAAGCAATTTAATGATAAAAAGCAAACATATCAACCAACTGCAACAATTTTTTATAATGAGAACCCCAACGAGTTTTACCTGATCTTTGAAAGGAAACCTCTTGGTTCAATCCCTTTCAATCTTAATTTCCCCTTTCTTTGTTTTTCCTCAACTTTGTTTTGGCAGTCCTCTCGAACCATATATTTCCTCTTACAAGAAGCTCCAACCACATTTAGCAAGACAACAATCTTATCAAAGAAATCTCCAACTTCAAAATGCTTTGAGCAACTGCAACGACAACTAACTGAAGCTGATGAGCAAAAAAACAATGAACATAATATGCAAAACTGTTTTCTCTCAAAATTAGAGCTCTCAATCCATTAAATTCACTCTTCATATTACTCGCTCCATCATAACCTTGTCCTCTTAACTTCTTCATACTCAATCCATGATTAACAAATAGTGAATCAACAACACTCTTCAGAGATAAAGAAGATGTTTATTTGACATGATCAGACCAACAAACATTTCTTTAAATGTCCCTTGTATATCAACCAAAACGGAAATACTATTGCCAACTGCAGATTCATCCACCAACAAGCAAAATACACCATGACCAACTTCTTGAATAATATATTCAATAACTTCTTCCGCAAAGTAATGAACTATATATGTCTGAATTTTGTGGGACACCATCTGGTTGTTTTTGGGGGCATCTCTAACACAACCTTACTTACAAGTTCATTTTGCTCTGCAATATATTCACAAGCTCCAAAAGTTTTCCTTGTTAACTGAATCCACCGATTCATCATGACCTCGAAACGGGAATCCTTGTTTAACAAATATCTATAAACATCAATTGAAGCATTCAATATGATCTTGTATCATTTTTTTGCAGCATCATTATGATTATATAAAGCATGAACAATTGATTGTCCTGGTTTCATTAGATATTCAGCCCTTTTCAATGCACTATTGTGAAAGCTATTCACTGCTCCTACATGATCACGTAATCTCTCTGTATGTTCCAGTCATCAAAGCCCTTGGTCACAAATGCATCACTTCCACATTTGCTGTAATCTCTAAACAAGTAGCAGAATAAACAAAACACTTTATCTTTTTCACACTATATACCAATCGCCATAGAGATCAAACCAAGTGGGATTGAATCGTCCAATTTACTTTGAAACAATGTTTTAGGAAATTCATGACGACGAGGTTGACAAGGACCTCTCATAAGATATTTGCGTCTTACCTCGTTCTTTGATTTGAAGGATATTCGGTTATTCTTTTCCTATCTCCAAGATCAGTAGGTAAATTCTCTAAATCATCTCCAGAGTCTTTTTTTGAGAAGGCAAATCATATTCAGAATTTCAGACGTAGATGTAAATTTTCTTTTAGGCTTGAAATATTTTTCCATTGAATTTTTATCTGTGAAAAAAAAGTTAGCAAAATACTTTGGTTTCTAAGTTCTCACGATCTCTTATTCCTTAAATCACATAATCAAATTTTTGTTTAGTTTTACCTTATAGCTTTTCTCTTGAACTTGTTTGTCACAATTTGTTTGTCTGCGTCGTTTTTTTTTGTAATAGGAAGAAGACAATGAAAAAGATGGTCAACTTTAACTTTTTTAATTATTTTCATTTAGTTTTTGATTCGGCTTCTTAAAACTAACTTATATATTGATGTTGGGCTACAAAAGAACATATAATATAGTTATGTTCCTAATTATATTTAGTTCAATATACATAAATTTTCTTTTTTTTAAGTAGTAGGGGGCACATGCCCCCGTAGGCTCCTAATTACATCCGCCCCTGCGTCTAGAGCTAGGGTATTAGGATTAACTAAATACATTTCAATCCTTTCCTTATGTGTCTATACGCCCTTCAAGATGGAAGAGCTTTGTCCACTCCATTCTTGTTACAGGTTTGCTGAAATGTGTGGGTGGCAATGGCTTGGTTAATGCCTCCGCTAGCTGATTCCTTGTTGAAACGTGCGGTTAACATGTAGATATCCCGATTGGATTTTCTCTCTAATGATATCCAAAACAATGTGTTTCATCTGAGAATGAAAAATTGGATTTGCGCATAGGTATGTGGCCCCTATATTGTTATTACCAGTGCTGAAGGTAGTTGAATACCAAGTTCGGATAACAAAGAGCACACCCATCGAAGTTCTTAAGCGTGTTTGCCACTGATCGATATTTTGCTACCGTTGACACTTTTTTTGCTTTTCTGATGACTATTCTATTGGGTCTCCACCGAGGTAGACGATGTACGCATTCGTCGATACAAAATCATCACAGTCCCCTAGCCAGTCAGCATTTGAATATGCGTGTAGTGACAATGGATTGTTCCTGCGGAAAAGAATGCAGTGTTATAGAGTACCTGAGAGATATCACAATACACTTTTCGCTGCTTTCCCATGAGTATTTGTGGATCGATGCATATATTGAGATAACTTGTTCATGGTGTATGAAATATTCGACGAGTGAAAGCAAGATACTGGAGATTGCCTATGATCCTTCGGTACTGTGTCGGGTCAGATAATGGTGTAACTTGATTGGGTGATAATCTCTCTGCAGAATTGAGTGGGGGTTGATACAGCCTTTATTCACTTTATGTAAGAGATAACTGATGTATTTCTTTTGCATCAGGTGTAGTCCTTGCGTAGTTCGTGTGACTTCGATACCATGGAAGTACTGCAAATCACCCATGTTCTTGTTCAAGAATTAAGTTGCAAGTAAAGCTATGATGGAGTTGATGAGGCTGTTGTTGCTTCCAATAAAAATTATGTCATCGACATATACAAGGAGGTATACTATGTCTCTTCTTTGACGCATGACGAACAATGATGTATCAGAGACAGAGTTGTGGAAACTGATATAGCCTATTTGTTACCAGTTTTAGGCTATGTCATAGGCTCTATTTGGGGTCTATTATGTGTATCTAGGCTATGTTTTGGGTATTTACAGGTTCAGGTACGTTTTGGAGATATATGGAGATACTTGGAGTTTTCAGAGTATTTAGAAGAGAATAATCCGTAAGCTGATCATTGAGAGAGTCGAAGTACAAGATAGTCGTCGATCGACGACACAACCTTGTCATCGACCGATGGTACAAGACCAAGATCGATCGAGCTGAACACTTGACATCGATCGATGACAAATTCGCAGACAGCTAATCCCAAGCCAAAGTTAGAAACAAGACACAAGATTACAAGATTACCCTTGGAGGAGTTTTGACCTAGATTTGGAGTTTAATATTTATATTTTATGTATTACACCAAAGAGTGTGAGAGAGTGCAGCAAGGGGTGCGTGTGTGCAGGGGTGCACAAGCATTTTATTATAGTTTTTGAGTTTTAGGGAGAAGATTCATAACTCCTTAGAGAGACTTGTATTGTAACCCCAATATTTTATCTATGCATTATATTCAAATTATTATTCTTACTCTAATTATGTCTGAGTAGTTATTAACTAGATTTAGGGTTGAGTGATAGCAATCATGGATTAGCCCAAAAGTAGGATTGCTAGGTTAAAGTTAATATCCATCCATTGAGTTGTGCTTAATGCTTGCATTCTAGAGTAGCTAACTAGGATCTCGAAAGTAGGACATGGACGATTACGAGAGTAGGATTTTGTGCCAGAATATACTCCATTGAACTAGGTTTGTTAGGCGCATGCGAGAGCTGGTCTAATTAGCTTGGTGAACATAACAAATCTCGTTCACACTTCCTTCTGATTTCATCGTCGATCGACATCAGGCCTTAGCCGTAGATCGATGGTCTTTCCTTTTGCTCGCATACGAGAGTTGGAGTTAAAAGAGTCAGAATAGTTAATATTTGAGTTCTAGAATATTTACATTCCCATGCTTCATATTCCATATAATACATTAAGCTTGAAACCCTAGGTCTAGCACATTTACATTTGCATCTAGTTAGTTTAATAGCATATTTCATATTTTACGTTATTAGCATATTTCTATATTACATCTACACCTTCTAATAAGGAATATTTCTTAAATTGATTAAATACTATTGATATATATATATATATATATATATATATATATATATATATACCTAGCTTAGTCCTTTGAAATAAGAAATCTATTGTGTGCCATTGCTCTTTGTGGATTCGATCCCTACGTACTACACCTGATCTCTCTTGGCAAGAGTGTTATTTTGGGTGTTACGATTAAGGGTTAATTTGACAGTTAATTGTTTAGGATATTTATACCCTGCTAAACAATAAAACACCATGTCAAATTTGGCGCCATTTCTAAGGAGCATTGATCGCCATTAGATTTAATTTCTAGGATTTAGTCTAGGTTTGTTTTCAAGTTACCAAAATTTTCTTTTCTTTGTTTCTCAGGTACATCCAACAGAGTACCAAGAGCAATAAATGACACGGAACTACTATTATCAGACCCACATACGCTCGAACGTACAATCCGCAAAGAAAGATGACAAGCATCGATCGACGGTATCTACTCAGCGTCGATCGACACTTCTTCATGGATAGCATCGACCGCATATCAGAACTAGAACATCGACCGACGTCGACCACATAGCAATCGATTGACGAACACCTACCCGCATCAATCGACGACACAGACGAGTTCAGGTTGCGCCTATTGTAGTGGTTCAGAATGAGAATGGAGACTAGCGTGATCTCAATGGTCACCTGTGTAATGCAGCAGGTCAAAAGATAGACGAACAGGGGCTGTAATCCCTGATACTGAAGCAAAAGAAAGAAATCAGACGCTGCAATAGCTCGACCTGAAGCTAACACCCAAGCTGCTAAAGGCATGGAGGTTTCAAGGCCAATCAGAAATCCATGGATAGAATTTATGTATGACAAAGTACTAAAGGGCAGCGGAAGATTAATGTACACTTCAATGGCAAGATAGATTTCATGTACCTCGATCTGAACAAAAAGTTCGAAGACCTCGACACCCGTGTGAAGGAATCTAGAGAATAAAGTGTTCCAGACAAGTGAAACCCTTAAGAGATACGAGGATATGGTTAAGAGAAGGAAAAATTTGGACATGAACG
The DNA here is from genome assembly GCA_905132765.1 of Moricandia arvensis. Classification (NCBI taxonomy): domain Eukaryota; kingdom Viridiplantae; phylum Streptophyta; class Magnoliopsida; order Brassicales; family Brassicaceae; genus Moricandia; species Moricandia arvensis. Next base: position 24,488 of record CAJHQP010007680.1, on the reverse strand, counting down.
TCATGATTTTTGGGTAGAAGTCAAGTGAGAGAGGCTACAAGAGGGAGGATTCCGTGTAGAAAATCTAGTTCATGCAGCAGTTCGCACGGGCATCGATCGACACAAGCGACTGAAAATCGATCGACAGTCCTTGAGAAGTTGCAGAATCGGAAAATCTTCAACATCGTTCGACGGAGAGATAGTCGCGTCGATCGAGGGTACGTAGCAATAAAACAAGTTCATTCACCAAAAGTCACAAACATGACAACTCCAGAGCAGAAGATGGATACATCAGAGCCTATGATGGTCATTAAGGCTACCGAGAGTCATCCCAGGAAAAAGCAGAAGATCAATCTGAAGAAGAAAAGTGACCCTGGGAAGTTTGTGGTGCCATGTCTGATCAAAAGCCACGAGTTTCCGATGCCCTCTGCGACACATGATCGCCAGTGATCATCTACCCATAGCTAAGACAAAGAAGTTGAACCTGAGAGTGGAGCCTTCCAATGATTTTTTCATTTTTGTGTATTGCTCTAGAGTAGATTCAGGAGATATTTGTAGAGATGTCCCACTGCAAATTCAGAATGTCTTGGTCCGGATAGACTTCCATGTGATAGGATATCCAGATCAATTGGAACTCTTCTTTGTTACTTGGAAGAGCTTTCATGGCTACCGTAGGAGCTATATGTGACATGAAGACAAGCATGTTGTGCCTTTCTTTGATTGATCATAATGCTTATTATGAAATTTATAAGAATAAACTTTCCCTCATGGAATTGTGCAATGATGCAGGGCTTGTGGACACATGTTTATGCGATTATGAGTCCAACGAGGAATTGGAAGAAGGGGCATCGATCGACACCCAACCCACACCATCAATCGACAAGGCGGAAGTGCAACTATTGATCGACACCCAAGCCACATTATCGAGCGACACTCACCATCCAGAATCGATCGACACTTGCTACAACACAATCTACCTAGAGTACGACGAAGATTACAGAGAAGAAGAAATAATTGAATACCGAGGGATTGCTATGGACAAGGCTGATGTTTTTCATATTTCCCATCAAATCAGGAACTCAAGGTCGATCGATGGTAACCATTCACCATCGATCGATACTGGTTGTAACTTAAGGACCAAACTGGATTCAGCAGCAGAACGTGAAAGGGAATATGGTTATCTACGACCAGATGAGTTTGGCATTATGAGAGATCTAGATGGTCCACACGCGAGCTATGGATGGCAGAATTGTACATGTCATGAAAGAAGATGTGGCAGATATACTTGCGATGGCTATTGAGCTGGAAATATTTTCGACCAACAGCCTGATACTCAAGCATCGATTGACGGTCACCATTTACCATCGATCGACACCCACCAGGCATACCAAGGATTCATTGAAGCTTACGAAGAATACGATTCAGATTACAAGGAGGATGAGCTGATTGAATCCCTCAGCCTAGCACTAGAAGAAACTGGCTGGGTAATGAATGCTAAGTAGATAATAGAGCATTGATCAATGGCATATCTTGGCCATCAAACGACATTCAACGCAACCAAGAACCAGAGCCAAGAACAGAAGATGCAGATAATGGTTTATCTCAGATGAGATGACTTTGGAATTTTCAGAAACCCAGAAGGACATGCACGAGATCTTTATGGCAGAATTCTAAACATACCAAAGGAGGATGTGGCAGATTCCCTTGATATGGCTACTGGATCAGGAAATTTATTTGGAAACAGCCATCCATCGACGCCTGAGAGTATATGCATCGATCGACAGTGAGGACAGAAGAATGTGCCAATCCATGATGATCTGTTCAACCCCAAACATCAAGAATCGATTGAACGACAGTCATCATGCATCTATCGACACTATTCCAGGGGTGAACTAGTTTTGTACCTCTGATCCTTTTAGTTCAGAAAAATCCACGATTAGTCGATTGGATAAACCCACTACTAATAGATGGTTGCGTAGAGCATGGACATAGAGCTTATGATGCTATTGACAGAATAATTTTCCATTGGAAAAAGAAAGATGAGTATGGCATCTACAGAGATGAGAACGGCAATGCACGAGCTCCAGATGGAAGAGTTGTGAATGTGCACGAAGAAGATATCAGAGCAGATCTAGAAAGAGCTACTATGTTTTAGCACAACTACATATGTTTACCTGAACATGCAGCAAAGATCGCTAAGTATATGAAGAAGCAAGAAACATATAACAGAGCAGAGATTGACGATATTGTGCATGCGATCTACAACGCTCAAGAGGTGTCACTGGATGATTTTTACAAGAGGCTTGATGATGTCTACTATCCTATAGACAAGTGCCTCATCGGTTTGACTAGACGCATGGATGAGATGAAGCAAGATTTGGATACTATTCAAGGACATCGTGCAATTGGAGCAAACAGAGTGACATCGATCGACGGCAACATCATGCCATCGATCGACGACAACATCATGCCATCGATCGACGCTAAGGTCGACAGACAAGAGTCTGCAGCAAAAAAACAATTCGAAGACAAATTTGATGAGATTAATTTTTCTTAGAGCCTGATGAAGGAAGATATTTCTCAAAAATTGGAGGATATATCAGAAACTTCAGCTGCCAGACTTAGAATGCTACAACGCAGTATTGAGAATATACAAAGGAGAATGCATTCAGTAGAGGTTGCTATGGAGATCATGAAGAATGAGAAAGCCAGAGGAGATAAGGCAATGAGAAGCTTCGTCAGTACATGGTTTCAGAAGAGCAAAGAAGATGTAGACACTTGTTTTCCAAGTGTTGATCCACCTCCATTTTAAAAAGGCAGTTGAAACGTCGAGCTTAAGACTATAACCTAGCGCTGAGTGGGAGGCAACCCCACATTTAGTAAGTTTTTATTTAGTTTTTACTTATACTACTATTTATTTTTACCTCGTTTCTAAAGACTATTTAAACTACCATCGATCGATAGCATAGATGCACCATCAGTCGACAGTGGATCGCGACCATCAATCGACCAAACCGCGCCTACCATCGATCGACACTCTCTTACAGATAGAGGTATCGAGTTTTCTACTTAGACTATTTACTTATGATTTGATTTTTCCTATCCAATCTGGGGCGGGATTACACCGGGGAGAGTGTATTTTAAGTCTGGGGGAGGTTTCCTAACACTATTTATTTGTTTTTGAGCTTTATCTATATATATATAATTTTTTTAAAGTTTTATTGAGTCAAGAAGAGGACTATGATCAAGATTATTATTGACTAACCACACTTTAGCACCATTCTTAGAAGGTTGTCTGCAGAAGAATTACTAGAGATTCAAAAGTGGATCATCGTGCCACTATATCACACTTGCTTAGAAAGTTACGGAACAAAAGTTGATTTCCAACACTAATCCTGACATTATCTGTTTGCTTTGGGATTTGGTATACACTGGATCGGATTCCTTATGCAAGTCTGGAAGGTAAAATTCTGTGTGCTTCTGATTTTCCTCTCTCTCCCCTACAGATAAAAAAGATCGAAAAGGATTTGGTAGCTACAACCATTAAAGCTTGATTCATATGGTTCTAGAAAGAGATAAAGGTAAAAAGAAGTGAACAAGATCTGGTGGCAAACACCATTAGGGCTTGATTCATGGAAACATGTCCAAATATCTCAGCCTAATTGAAAAAAACTAAAACTGATACCGTCAAAGAAGGGAGACATCGACTGAGAAGAAGTGAGAAGAGAGAGAGGAAAAGAATCAGAGAAGACTACATGTGTGTTCATATACTTGCAGAGGTAAGACTCCATATATCATTTGATCGATACTCCCAAGGAAAGCATGCACTTTTTTTTATGCATAGAAAATGAAATCAGTAGAGGGGCGAGTCAGACTAGTATTCGCTAAGTTGTTGGTATAATGGATTTGGTTGATATATTAGGATAAAGTATATAAAGTTTCTATGTGAATGAATTGATAGGATGTGGTTGCAACAAAGTAAGTTGACAGTTATACTTAGACATTATATGAGTTCTTCGCTTTTCAAAATCTCTTTCACAGGCTTTTTGTTGAGGACAAGTAAAAAGGGTTAAGTATCAGGGAGTTGAATAGCCTATTTTTACCAGTTTTTAGGCCATGTCATAGGCTCTATTTGGGGTCTATTATGTGTGTCTAGGATATGTTTTGAGGTATTTACAGTTTCCATGTACGTTTTCGAGATATATGGAGATACTTGGAGTTTTTGGAGAATTTAGAAGAGAATAATCTGTAGTTGATATTGAGAGATTCAAAGTACAAGATAGTCGCGATCGACGACACAAACCTTGTCATCGACCGATGCACAAGAACAAGATCGATTGATGCTGAACACTCGACATCGACCAATGAAAAATTCGCGGACAATAATCCCAAGCCCATGTTAGAAACAACACACAAGATTACCCTCGACGAGTTTTGACATAGATTTTAGGGTTTTATATTTGTTCTTTAAGTATTACACCAAAGAGTGTGCGAGGTGAAGTAAGGTGTGTGTGTGTGTGCAGGGGTGCACAAGCATTCTATTATAGTTTTAGAGTTTTTTAGAGAGAAGATTCATAACTCCTTAGGAAGACTTGTATTGGAAGCCCCAATATTTTATCTATGCATTATATTCATATTATTTATTCTTACTTTAATTATGTCTGAGTCGTTATCAACTAGACTTTAGGGGTTGAATGATAGCAATCATGGATTAGCCCCAAAAGTAGATTGCTAGGTTAAAGTTAATATCCATCAATTGAGTTGTGCTTAATGTTTGCATTCTAGAGTAGCTAACTAGGATCTCGAAAGTAGGACATGGACGACTATGAGAGTAGGTTCTGTGCCATAATAGACCTCCATTGAACTAGGTTGTTAGGCGCATGCGAGAGCTAGTCTAATTAGCTTGGGTGAACATATCAAATCTCGTTCACAACTTCCTTCTGATTTCACCGTCGATCAACCATCAGGCCTTAGCCGTAGATCGATGGTTTTTCCTTTTGCTCGGATACGAGAGTCTTCAATTAAAAGGGCCAGAATAGTTAATATTTGAGTTCTAGAATATTACATTCTCGTACTTCTTATTCCCTATAATCCATTAGGCTTGAAACCTAGGTTTAAACACATTTACATTTGCCATCTAGTTAGTTTAAATAGCATATTTCTATATTTATGTTATTAGCATATTTCCATAATACATCTACACCTTCTAATAATAAATATTTCCTTAAATTGATTAATACTACTGATAATATATATATATATCATATATATATTAGATATTATATTCTAAACACTAGGCTTAGTCCTTAGAAATAAAAATCTATTGTGTGTCATTGCTCTTTGTGGATTTCGATCCTAAGTACGTACGCTTATCTCTTTTGGCAAGCAGTATGGTTTTGTGTGTTAGGATTAAGGGTAATTGATAGTTACTGTTTAGATTATTTACTCTGCTAGAACTATAAAACACCGTGTCAGAGAACTAATCGAAGAGGAATGCTTATATCATGTTAGCACACGAGTGGTACTTTTCAAGCGATATATGGCTTGTTGATACGACAGACGTGTGGATGATCCTTGTCGTACGGGAAACAGAGGTTGTTCCATATACACTTCATCTATAGTCGAGATTTAGAAGAAAAAGCATGGTTTACGTCGACCTGACGAAGCATCAGACTTACTTTCCGCAAACCCCTAGAACCGGGCAAATTGTTGTTGCGAACCAACTGTGGTTAATCCAGCACTAAGGAGATTTATGCATGTCAAAGGTCACATTAGGAATAATTTATTTAGTAGTAAAGAGTCAACGACACCAACAACGTTTGGTTAGGCGATGTGGACTGAACACCAAGTTATATTTTTAATTTGGCTTTGACTCCTCTGAACACACATTTCTCCAGCCTTGGATCTCGCATAGCATGGTTATGGTTGTCGGCATTGGATGATCTTTCAGGTAGTGTATGGCGAGAGAGTACTTTTTTGTTTTGTTTGATAATGTTGTTTTTGTGAACTGGGTTTTGATACGAGGAGGCTGAGTATGGGTTTTGAGTTGAGTATATAGGACTGTCGGTCTGTTTGTATTTGGTGAAGAGATAAACTCGTGGTTCTCGTATTTGACGAGGAGCGTTGGGGCGTTGTTTGTTGGGTACCTAGGCTGGTCTGATTATGTAATCGTCAGTGGTTATGAGTATTGTATGCGGTTATTGGTTTATCTCAGTGATGGTCTGCAGTTTCTGTGGTAATGGGCTGTGTAGACTGGTGTTGGGCAGTGTGTTTTGAGTTTGTTTGTAATTTGAGAAGAGGCGATAGAACCTGAGTTCGGAGGAGGAGACGATTATCAAGTGAATTGGCTTTCCCGGCGCTGGAACCGTGTGACACAGTGGAAGACAGAGCGAGGCGGAGTGTCTTCGTTGATGTGGAGGGGCTGGACGAGGAGATCAAGTGACTAGTGACATACAGGGGTTCCGCATCAGGTTTTGGTGGTTTGAGTAATTTTGAGCTTTGGAAAGAAAGAACTGATATTCATGCGAATTGAACTTGTATTGAGACATAGATACGTTCAGTTCGTTTGTCAGGCATAAGTAAAGCTCTATGATTGTTAATTAGTAGCTAAGAACACACATGGTTTGGATATTGTCTTGCAATTGTGTGGTTTTAGGTCCAACAAAGAAAACATAGACGTCCAGATGATCTGAGATGATTTAGTTTGGAGGTTAGAGACAGGTTTTGGGACGGTGATTCCATTGATAGAGAGGATTTGGAGACAATTAATGAGGAGACTGCATCTGCGAATTCATATGGCATATGTTTTCAGATGCGAGCTGAGACAAGATAGTCATGCATATTTCTAGCCACATGCGGTGCTTCATTTCAGAGAGATGCGTTGTGTTTCAGGAGTGTGTGGAGCATAGTTAAATGAGGGTGATGCATGTTCTGTGCAGTAATGATCGAAGCATGAATTCACCGCATTATCCGATAGAGTGGCGATTTGGGTCTGGAATGTTATCTCCACAGAGCTTTGTAAGAGATGAACACTTCCTGATATAAGACTTCTTCGTGAGTGGTGTAGAGCAGGTATATCTGTGTAAATGATTGACAAAGACAAGTAATATCTATGGTTTTCGTTGGAGGTATGGGTGAGCTCAAAACATCTGAGAAATTATATTGCATGAGGCGAGAGGAGATATGGAGGATTGTGAGAAGGTTGATTTGTGGTTCATTATTAATAGACAATGGGTGAAAGACATATTTTATGAGAAGATACATGCGTAACTGAAAATGAGAAACATATAATGCAATAGAGAGGATGTAGCCGAGGCGGGCATGCACTTATTCCTACTTATTGTGCGAGGGTGAAGCAAAAGGGAGTATGGATGGTGATTGAGTCCTCGCACTCGTAGACTCATCTGTTAGTCGTCCTTAGAGTCTTGGTACCCCCGAGATGACATCCTTCACTCGATGAGCTGGAAAAATTCAATAGACTATTGCGTTAGAGTTACACTAACTTTATATAGAAATGAAGGTTTTTAATTGATATTAAGAACAATGGGATATTTGTTAAAGATAAAAGGACGAGTGGGAAGGTTAATGTGCTCAAATTACCTTCAAGCTACTCTCTCCAAAAGGAGTTCAATGTGGTACTTGAAGATCAAATCCCAAAGACTCTATATTTCACACACAGACTTGAATTCAGATCAAGCTAGCAACAATTAATAAAACCGTAGATAGAACATTAAATAATGAATGGTTGTAAACGATAAGGAAGAAAACACACTAGATCTAGGATTGGTCACAGTCAACATATTCAAAACTACAATCAAGATGCTAATGATTTTGTAGTTTAATTTACCTCAGGAACATACGATACATATGAGCAGTAATCTCATTATCTCGCATGCAAGAAACTAATCAGAGTGTCTAGATTCTGCGATTCAAACAACTCTCGTATGCGAATTCAGGAAGAATATGAGCCGATACCAATGATTGAGTGTCGATCGGGGTAAACACTTTTCTCTTAGACACAGATTAGGCATACAGAACTGTGTCAACCTAAACCACTACAACTGTATGTGTTTATGCGGCCTACGGTATCTAATCAAGCAGATCTTTTGGCTCTCTCGTGACATTGATCTCACTCTCATGAACCTCTCAATATGTCCTCACTGATTCTAGGTTCAAATAATCAGTCACACTCTTATGCTTTTCCAATACTACTATAGATGCCTAATATACAAGCTACCCTGTTGTAGAAATCAGTAAAGAAACCCTAACAATCCGAATCAATTATCACTCGACGATTAAGCTCATGGAAATCCCTAAATCTAACTAGATGATTACTCAGATATGAAATCAATAACCCACAAATCAAAGTCCGAAAAAGAATAAATATACATCATGACACTCAAAACCAAAGGAAGTCCAATCAATTGTGAAGGCATATTGATCTTCTATCTCAAACCTAAAACCAATGATAATAAAAGAGAAGTGTAAGCAGTCAACATATGGCTATAGAAAACTATAATAATTAGTTCTCTTAACAAGTCGGTCAAGGGCATTCTATTTGTAACATGTTGGTGGACTTTTGGGCCTTAGTCGGTCTTGAAATAGACTTGGCTCATCTTCTGGCATCAGTGTCGATCGACGCCAAGACGTCTGTGTCAATTGAAACTCCTTCTAAATCTCGATAGCGTCCTTTCGCGAGGCAGACCTACCACTCTTCACTAAAACATGTATAAATTTAGATATAACCGTCAAATGGCCTCAAACTGGTGGCATTGGAAAGCCAACTAAAAATCTATATCCTGTCTCAAAATATGATCTACATCTCAACTTGGGAAGGTCTCTATCCATAGATAAACTTCTGACCCATCTGTGAAGTTTGCACCTTAAAAAAGCTCTAGAATCTCCAAAGTTCTCCAAAATGTATCTGAACCTGAAAACACTCTAAAACAGGCTCCAGAAAACATATAATATACTCAAAAAAGGTCTTATACAATGGCCTAAAAAGTGGGTAAATCAATGGTATCTCAAAGGTATTAAGGTATAACCAGCTGTGCGAGATCGGCATGACCTAGAACCAGTGGTGCGAGAACTTCATAATTTCCTGAATATGGCTGATAGAAGAGAGAGATTTGCAAAGATAATTAGTGTTATGGTGGGTTTCTCCACTATCCAGAAGCCAGTTATTTGTTGTGTACTGAGGTGCCCATAGAAACGTTGGTTCTCGGCTGCCATTCGTGTGAATGGAATGTGGTTGATTCACCCATTTCATTTTTGTTGAGCGGGGTTCCTTTAATTTGAGTGCAGATGGTGTGAAATGTGGCCTTGGATGCAACAAAGCTGGCATTGCCCAAGGTACGAATGTGGTTGGTATGTATCAGATATGTTGCTGGTGTTGTTGTTTTGAAACTGCATTTTGTTGATCATATTGTTGTTGTTTTGGTTTGTGTAGTGTTGTTGTTGTAGGCTCCACAGTAGTTGTTGTTTGCGTGATTTTTGCGCGCGGTGTGAGAAAACATTTGCAGAGGCATGAATATGAGGTTAGTGTGAATTGGAGGCTTTGATTTTGGCCTCTTGATTTGATTAAGCGCTCATGGATCTTACTGAGTGAAGGAGTTGTGTCTTTACTCTCGATTTGGTCAGCAACATTCTTGTACTCTTCATGCAAGCTGTCAATAAGAAATTTGACTTGATATTCATGGTCATAAGGTTTACCAAGGATGCAAGCTGATAAAAAATTGGGTAATGAATCCTTGCATATATTCATTAACGGTCTTGTTTCCTTTCTTCCATTCCTGACTTGTTGTCGTATTTGCTTGATGTGACCCTGTGTAGGATTTTTCATATGTGGTTTCGAGCGTCACCTAGATCTGATAGGTGGTTATTTCTCGAGACATGAGTGGTTGGATGGTGGTTGAGATCAATCCCGGTGTAGCTCTACAGACAAGTTTTTTCTTGTCTCTTCCAATGAGAAAAGTCTAGGTTGGCAACATGAACACCATCTACGGTGATTGTTGGAGGAGGTACATGTAGAGATCCATCTAGGTATCAAGCAGGATCATATGCATCAAACAAAAACGTGGACTTATCTGCTCCATATGAGATGGTTGGTGTTGGTAAGTTAAACTACATTTTTCATGTTCACACTTAGAAGAGTTTTGTTGTTGACGACCACAACTTAGTTGTTCATATAGGGGAATGTTGAAATAAGCCATTGTCGTAAGTGTTTGGTGGCGGCATTTTTAAGATTTGAAGTATGGTGGTTCTGATACCATATGGAGAATAATAAGCAAAATATTGAAAGAATGATATATTGATTCTAATAAGAATAATAGTTAGGACTACAATAGTAGTGCTACTTCCTAATCTAGATAGATACAAATATATGTATATATCTTATATAATAAATCTACAACATTTGCTAATAAGATCTATGGTATTATGTATCTTTCTATATGCCCTTCAATATCAAGTTGGTGGTAATTTATTTGAGTACTTGGATCAGTGCGGAAGATGACGCTGTGTATGGCGGTGTTAGTGGTGAGAAGATAGACTAGAGTGTGTGTATGCAGTGTTAGTGGTCAGGAGATAGACTAGAGGTGTTTGTCAAATTTGTGGTGGAGACATATCTCAATGTGGATGGTGTGAGGTGATCATTTGTGGTGATGTGATCACTGATTTAAAATTAAGCGATTATACTTATTGAGGAAGGAGCATAGATCAAAGATCTTCTTATGAGGCATTCTTAAATGATTTGAGTTGCCGTGAATGTTAAAAAGCTTAGAGTTGTGATAGAAATTGTACTCACATAAAAAATGTTTTTGAATATATTAAATAAAAAACTAAATAAAAGTTTTAAAATTTTGAGAAAACATAAAAATTGTAAAATTTTCTTTTATAGGAGAAAACTGTTTTCATTTTCTTATTTTTGCAAAAGAACCGAAAATTAAACGACCAAATAGGATGTAGAAGCTTATAGCTTAGATTCAAAGGTATATGATATGCTTGAATAGAGAAGCACTTCGGCTTAAGAAACTGATGACTTAGATTCAGAGGTTCATGATGAACTTAAATTGATAAAATCACTTGTTAACGAAAAATAAAATAAAAAGAAGCTCTATGGCTTAAAAAATCAGAAAATATAGAGGCTCTATGTGAAGTTCGAAGACAACCAAATAAAGGAACTCAAAGGAATTTCCAAGAACACTTCTTCAATTATTAGAAATCTTTTAAACAATCTAGCTAGATCTGTTTAATCCGATTAACACTCAGTCACACACGACTAGAGACGGACCAATTTCTAAATCTCTCAAACACACCTTACGGCCAAACACACGTAGTGCTTGCTGTGTGTATAGCTGACAAGAACACTCTTCTTGCTCAAGCTTTTTCTCGCTAAAACTCTCTAACTCTACCATAGGTAAACTTAGATATTTATACTAGCAATCGTCACAATATTCTGTCTCCTAAGATTTCGCTGGAGCAAATCTTCCTTGCTTTATCCCTCCTTAAAATCTGGGTTCATGATTATCTGACACGTCATTATCTCAAACGAACTCTTCAACAGCGTGTTACACATATATCACCATGTGTAACTCCTTCTCTTAGTCTTCATAAATGACGCTCCAATCCTGAACTTACATTCTCCCTCTTTTTTATTTGAATGTGTCAATCTAAGCACCTTGCAAGGATACAATGCACACACCACAAAGCAAATGCTAATGAACATGACTTCCTAGCATTTCATAAGAAAAGATTTGTCTTTGAAACACAAAACACGGCACTAAGACCTGAATACAACATAAGCATGTGGAAACAAGGTTCATGAAACAACAGGATAACAAAAGAACCAACGAAGCAAAAGCAAACATATTAAAACTCCTCACTCTGACTTTCCTCATCGCTTCCTCCATCTTCCTGAGTCCTCCTCTGATGTGGGTATTCTCCCCATGCTTAGATGCATATTCAGATAAAAACAGATGAGAGAAAAGAAAGAAAAAACAAGCACCTAACCCAAATCACAACCAACATCTTACTCCTTAGGCGCATACTAATAGCCTTGAGACTAGCAATGGCCTTATCAATGTCATCAGCGAGATTCGGAGCACTTGAGTCAGCTCCAGACCCTCTACCCACTTTCCAATCTTTGACAACCGGTTTGGGAAAACCAGTAAAGTCTTCATCGCTGGAATCGGAGGGACAACACGTTGAATAAGCAGAACTTGCTGAATCAAGGTAGGAAAGATGATTCTACGCGATTTGTCTCCTTTGGTATTCTCAGCCATAGACATGATCTGGTTATAGACTAGTCTTCCAAAGTTAAACCGACGGTGATGATGAAGCATGTAAACAAACCTGAGACGATCCTGATGCAGCGTTGTGTAATTCATGGTAGGGATCCAATTGGAACACACCAGCTTGTACAACACTTGATTCGTAGCTGTGAGAAACTTGGAGCTCATATTCTCCCAACGATTGATCCTATTGTCAGTCAAAAAGGCACACACATGATCAATGTTCTCATCCAGCCATTTCGAGTCTTCCTCACAGCACGGTATGCTGTACATTGAGTTGATCAAGCTTGGTGAGAAATCAACCAACGATCCTCTCACATAGACAGCAACACCATCATCCCTTGACTCAGCATCCAACAGATTAGCAATAAATTCTCTTACAACATTAGGCTGGAAAGGATCAGCATCAATAACAGTGTAAATAAGCCCGAATCAACAACGACCTTTCTGACATCCGAGAGTCGGTCCTCCGAGAGGGATAAGGTTTGTTGAGTAATAAACTTACGCTGTCTCAGATCTCTATACCTTTCCGTAGCTGCACTGGAGGCTGAACGAGCAGATATTGGTTTTTTGGTAGGACGAAGCAGTGCAGGAACTTCAGAGCACGGTCTCTAAAAACCTCGCGACTAGCTTCATACCTCGGCTCCTTGGGAAGAAACTCATCAGCAGAATCCTCAGACGACACCGAGAGTGACTCGATTTCAGGAGGAGATGACACCGGCGGTGGAACAGCAGATGTAGAGGCACGCTTGCGTTGACGCTTACGAGCAGTGGACGAACCAGATGCAGAGACGGAGTTGATCCAACCGTGTTCACTGCTTGTTGAAGACGGGAGCTTCTTCGAGAGGATTGCATGTTGAGAGAACAAGGGATGCGTCGATCACGGAACCAAAGATGTGACACAAGGAGTCTCTTTAGTTTCTTTTAAGTGCCATTGTCACCGTAAACACTCAACCAAAACATTAGTACCCAAGTAAGTAGGCCCAACAGAAACCGGCCCAAAGATTAAGATGCCCCCTTTTTTTTAAAAAATTGATGGTATGTTTGATCAAGCGACAGTAGCAGCACTTACAAATGTGATTTGAGTATGGAGATGAGTGCAGAATCACTGCGAGCCATAATTCGTAATCAAAATAACAGACTGTGATTACAATTACACTCATCAGTGCCTTTAGTCCAGGAATCGAGTCACTGTGATAGCTTTCTACATAGATTGGGTCAAAAGAAAAAAAAAACTTCACAGGAAATCAATGAACCACCAAGTCTGTAGCTATTTCTCAGCCGAGTAGCTGTCACAAACGAGATTTTTCTAAGTCATTCACTCAGCCTCAACTCCTTTGTCACACTCATCTATAAGAACTGAAACACACAAACAGATAGTAAGCATCTATCACTACTCCCCCATAGACATTGCAGTAGTCAGTGCTCAATGTCCCCTTTATCTATTTTTTTTTGTAAAATCATCCCAGAGAAGGGTCTTCAGTCTAGTGCAGGACAGTGATCGAAATCAGAACTAAGTGGGGCAACACCCAGTTCCAAGACGAGTATCCATCAACCCAGAATGAATTCTAACTCTGCCTAGTCAGGACAGTGATCGAAATCAGAACTAAGTGGGGCAACACCCAGTTCCCAAAACGAGTATCCATCAACCAGGCCTTTATCTTTGTGTTACACTTCTTTTTATCCGTATCACACACATATTTTTTTTTATATTCGGTCCATTCAGACTTTGTGTGTTTCCCTATTCAATCCAGGCAGTGATCAATACTCAGACCGAAAATGTTGCAGCATCCTGGTCCAAGATGAGTGCCCTTCACCAGTGAATCAGATGAGTATGAAGCTAAGGAATCAAGATAAGAAACTTACAAAGAAAAACTTGTTGATTCAAGGTTTTATGATTGAGATGACCCAAAAACATGCAGTCTTATATACGTGCCAATGACTCTCTTCCCGACAACCCAGACAGATTCAGAGATTTACGATTCCCAACGCCTTTCGGAGACCCAGAAAGGTGTTGTAATCGAGTGGTTTGGTAAAGAGATCAGCCAGTTGTTTTTCTGATGCAACATGCTCGAGGATCACAACTCTCATATCAACCAACTCTCTCACAAAGTGATGTCGAATGTCAACATGTTTTGTTCGTGAATGTTGAACAGGGTTTTTTGAGAGATTTATGGCACTCATATTATCACAATGGACTAGCATAGAGTCAGAGATGATACCATAATCCACAAGCATTTGGCGCATCCACAAGTAGTTGAGTGCAACAGCTCCCCAAGGCGATGTACTCGGCTTCTGCTGTTGAGAGAGATACACAGTTTTGTTTTTTGCTGTGCCAAGACACCAAGTTGTTTCCAAGAAAAAAACACCCTCCTGAAGTACTCCGTCTATCATCCAAACACCCTGCCCAATCAGCATCACAAAATCCTGCAAGATTTGTGTTAGTTTCAAACGTGTAATGGAGACCAAAATCAGGGTACCCTTAACGTATTTTATGATTCGTTTCACAGCATTCAGATGCGACTCCTTCGGATGAGACTGATATCGTGCGCATATCCCAACACTTAAACATAAATCTGGACGACTTGCTGTAAGATATAGAAGACTTCCGATCATTGCCCGATACAGTTTCTCATCCACTGACTCACCTTCATCATCTCGAGATAACTTAGCTGTAGTGCTCATTGGAGTTTTAGCCACTTTGCTGTTTGCATCCCGAATCTCTTGACAAGGTTTTTGGCATATGTGCTTTGTGAGACTGTGATTCCATCTACCAGCTGTTTAATCTGTAGTCCAAGGAAGTAGCTAAGCTCACCGACCATGCTCATTTCAAACTCCCGGGTCATTGTTTTGACAAATTCATCAACCATTGCCTGAGATGTGCTTCCAAAGATTATGTCATCAACATACACTTGGACTATCAGAATGCTTTTCTTCTTATCATCAATGAACAATGTTTTATCAACTCCACCTCGCCGAAACCCAGATTTAATAAGAAACTCAGTCAGCCTTCATACCAAGCTCGAGGAGCCTGTTTCAGTCCATACAGAGCTCTTTTGAGCTTGTACACATGATCTGAAAGATGAGGATCTTCAAACCTTTGGGTTGTGTGACATACACTCTTCCTGTAGCACACCATTCAAAAATGCACTTTTGACATCCATTTGATACAGCTTGATTCGGAGATGACAAGCTATTCCCAAAAAGGAGTCTGATAGACTCAAGTCGTGCCACTGGCGCGAAAGTCTCATCGAAATCAATGCCTTCAATCTGAGAGTAACCTTGAGCAACCAGTCTCGACTTGTTTCTAACTACATTACCTTCTTCATCAGTCTTGTTTTTGTAGATCCACTTAGTACCCACAATGTTAACATTTTCAGGTCTTGGAACTAATTCCCACACTTGAAGTCGATCAAATTGTTCCATTTCTTCGTGCATCGATCCAGTCCAAAACTCATCATTCAGGGCTTCCTGTGTGTTCTTTGGTTCAATAAGTGAGACGAAACAGTCTACCTTGTTCATTTCTGATCTGAAGCATGCCAACTTAACCATTTCCTTGAAATTTATCTGTTTTTTCCGTGTGACTCTCTCGTCAAAGATTCCACCAATAACGTCTGCAGAGGAATGATTTTTATGAACACGTCCTTGATTAAGGTCAACACGTGCTTCTTCATGATCACTTTCTTCTTCAGACTCTTTTTCTACTTCAGGTTCGATTGGTGTTGAGACACCTGATGTAGCACACTCAACGGTTTGTGTAACTCTTGCTTGATGAAATCCAATACTGTCATCAAACACCACATTCACAGTCTCTCCAATGAACTTGGTGCGTTGATTGTAGACTCTGTAGCTGAGCTATTTGTAGAGTAACCCAGAAACATTCCAACATCACTTTTAGCATCGAACTTGCCTAAGTGTTCTTTATCATTGAGTATGTAACATAAGCAACCAAAGACGTGCATGTGACTGAGATTAGGAGTTTTCCCTCTAAAGATTTGATATGGAGTAGTTCTTGTCTTAGGCTTGACATACACTCGGTTGATCACATAGCAGGCTGTTCCAATGGCTTCTGCCCAGAACCCTGAGGGTACATTGTTTCCACACAACATGGCTCTAGCCATTTCTTGTAATGTCCTGTTTTTCCTTTCCACTACCCCATTTTGTTGAGGAGTTCTGGGAGCAGCATATTGATGACGAATTCCCTGGCTTTGACAGAAACGATCAAACTGTTCGTTTTGAAATTCACCGCCATGATCGCTCTTAATTTGATGATACCTCCCTTTTCTTGCTTAAGTTGTAGAGCCAAGATTTCGAAAGCTCTCAACTGCATCAGACTTGTTTCTCAAGAAATCCACCCAGGTATATCTAGAAAAATCATCAACCAAAACAAATATGTAGCGTTTGCCAGCAATGCTCTCAGGAGATATAGGGCCCATAAGATCCATGTGTACCAGCTCTAGTGTGCGTTTAGATCTGATCTCAGCAATCTGTTTGTGTTGAACTTTGATCTGTTTGCCTTGGCAACAAGCTCCACATACTGTGTCCGTCTGTTTTTCTAAGTCAGGAATTCCTCTAACCACTTCAGCATTCACGAGTCTTGTCAGGCCATTTGTGTTCATGTGTCCTAGTTTCTTGTGCCAGAGATCGAGTTTAGAATCTTGAGCTGAAAGACACACATGTGATTGCTTCCACATGTAAGCAAGTTATTATCAGATCGAGATCCACATAAGACCACGTTTCCTCTTGCATCCACTGCACGACAGTCTTTGCTGTTGAAGACAACTTCCAAGCCTTCATCGCAGAGTTGACTCACACTAATGAGGTTGGCTTTGAGTCCTTCCACAAAGTAAACATTTACAAGAGAGGCATGTCAGCTTTATCCATAACACCTACTCCACAGATTTTACCTTGCCCTCCATCTCCAAATGTAACCTTTCCACCCTTGATGTGCTCAATTTTTGTATATAACTTTGATTCCCTGTCATATGTCTTGAGCATCCACTGTCGAAATACCAAGGGAGATCAGTTTTTTACTTTCCTTCAGTGCTGGTGTAAGCAACATTGCTCAAGATGCTTAAGTCCTCAATATACAAGTCAGATTGGATGAGTAGGTGATTGGTTTCTGTGTGTAACTCACTGCTGTTAGAGTGTGACATCTTTTGAATATGCTCCTTGTACCCTGGGTACAGAATCTCGTTTTGCTATCCAAACATAGCCGCAAGCTGATGATTCTATGTAGCACATGTTTAATTCTCCATGCTCGTTGATACTGTTGTCTTCGGAAGTAACAATATCTTACACTATGACCACATTTTCCACAAAAAATGACAGCCATTCCCGTGTCTTTTAGAACCTCCCCATTAATTGTTTCACCCTTGTCTCTATGGGTTTTGTTTCTTCAGGTTTCTTATATTCTTGAGATCTTGTTGTTTCCTTGACAAAGTTCACATGTTCACTTGCTCCAGCGGTTTCCATGTGTAACACCCTGAAATCCCAAACCCCAGTTAGCACTTGGACACTGTCCCAAGGTGAGTAGATGATCGAGTGTTGAGGTTCCCGTGTTTAACATCCTGATTCTTTTGTAATTTTCAGTGAGTTGATTTTCCAGTAACTTGCTTTTGTCCCTTTCCTCAACCAGTAGGTTGCTTAGCTGATTAAATTTTGATTTCAGACTGCTCATGGATTTTCTCTTTTCAGCCATAGCCTCTTGATGGACAGAATTTCTTGATCAGATTCCCTCGAGCTGGATAGTTCTGGAGACTGAAACGTTGGCTTTCTAGTTCCAAGATGTTCACCTGAGCCTTTAGCATAGCTTTATCCTTGATCAGTTGTAGATTCTCATGGCTTAACTCAGCAAATTTATCAAACAAGGTCTTATATCCGATTTCAGATCTTGAACAAATCATCATCATCTTCTTCATTCTCTGAATTAATAGCTGACTTGGTTTTAGCTCATCCTCTTGTCCGATTAAAGCCACAAAGTTTAGTAACAGTTCTTCACCATCACTGTTGTTTTCTGAATCAGTATCACTGAAACATACAAGAGATTTATCCTTCTTCAGATTGTTAGGACATTCACTACGCGTATGCCCAAAACCTTTGCATTCAATACATTTTAGTTCTCTCCTCTTTGCTAGAGGACATTCATTCGAAAATGCCCAAATCCCTCACATTCATGACACTGAAGATCCTCCTTTTTCTTTGTGCTTTTAGACGAATCTTGTTTTGATTGGAATTTCCGCGGTCGGAATCCCCTTTCTGGAACCGTCCAGTTGATCGAGTTGCTCCTTTTCCATACGCTTAACAAATTTATTGAAATTGCGAGCCATTAATCCCAAGTTATCCTCAATTTAGAGACTCTGTCATTTTCTTTTGCTTCAGCATTGAAAGCAATACTCTTCTGATTGTTAACAAGTCGATCAGTTTTTTCCAAATCATGAACTTTAAGAATACCAGATAGCTGATCAAACTTCATCTCATCAGTGTCAACAGCAATGTTTAATACAGCTTTATAAGCTTCGAAACGAGGTGGCAGACACCTCAGTAGTTTCTTGACCAGATCCTTCTCTTCATACCTTTTTCCAAGCACTGATGACTCACTAGCTAGCTCACTTATCTTGGAAATAAACCCGTCGATAGGTTCATCATCTCCCATCCTCAGATTTTCGAATCTGGAGGCCAGATGATCAATCCTAGTTCTTCTCACGCTCGTATTTCCTTCAAAGTGATTAATCAACGTATCCCAAGCTTCCTTGGCAGATTCACATCCCTGGATAATCTTAAACTGATCCAAGTCTACTGCTGAAAATATGGCGGTTAGTGCTTTTGAATTGAATTTTGAGGCTGCTTTGTCAGAATCAGACCATTGGTCTTTAGGTTTTGGAGCCACAGATTTGTCTTCCATGATCATGGTAGGAATTGACCAACCTTCTTCAACGGCAGTCCATGCATCCTCATCAATTCCTCTGATTATGTGTCGCATTCTTGCCTTCCAATGACCAAAGTTGCCACCGTCAAGCATGATAGGCTTCTGAATTGTCACAAGTTCCTTCATGGTTTCCATGAAATCCGCAGGATCTTAACCTGTTAGTAGTAGTTAGATACCACAGAGATTACCCTGCTCTGATACCAAATGAAAGTTCGAAGATAACCAAGATAAAGGAACTTAAAGGAATTTCCAAGAAACACTTCTTCAAATTATTAGAAATCTTTTAAAACAATCTAGCTAGATCTATTTTAATCCGATTAACACTCAAGTCACACACGACTAGAGACAGACCAATTTTCTAAACTTTCAAACACACCTTACGGCCAAACACTCGTAGTGCTTGCTGTGTGTATAGCTGACAAGAACACTCCTCTTGCTCAAGCTCTTTCTGCTAAAACTCTCTAACCCTACAAAGGTAAACTTAGATATTTATACTAGCAATCATCACAATATTTTGTCTCCTAAGATTTCGCTGGAGCAAATCTTCCTTGTTTTATCCCTCCATGAAATCCTGGGTTCATGATTATCTGACTCGTCATTATCTCGAACGAACTCTTCGACAGAGTGTTACAACATATATCACCATGTGTAACTCCTTCTCTAGTCCTTCATAAATGACGCTCCAATCCTGAACTTACAAGCTTTGCAATACATACTCTATAATTCTTCAAAATCTGAAATTTCAATGGCATATAATAGACGATCTGAAACTATTAAAATCGCAAGAGAAGCTGTGGGTTTTAGAGAGAGAGAGAGAGAGAGATACGAGAGAGAGAGAGAGCAGTACATCGTATTCACCAACCTTCTAATCTGCGAATTACAGTTCACCTTTCTATTGGGATGTAGTAAGCCAAAGTGAAACTACTGAGTCGACGCGACAGATGGTTTTAGGATTATCAAAATGATGATACATATAATGCAGTGATCTCCAAGAGATGTATGGGCTTGAGCGAACATATAATATGTCTGCAAAAGAAAGTGCGACTCTATTTTTACACTAGGGGTTGGCATTTCCTATGGGTGAGTAATTTACAATAAAATTATTTAGTTTTGTAAAAAAATGACAAATACTTTAAATTAAACATAATAAGTATAATCTTTTTTTCTTAGTCATATTGTAAATTTCATTGGGTTGAGTTGAAAGAACCACTAGCGTTTTTTAAGAAACAAAAAAAAAAAAATTAAGAAAAATGTTTATGGTTTATATTTATTCTTTTGATTTTTATTTCAATTTATAAAGTATAAATCTAAAGTAAGAATAACCAATGAATTTTTCTAAGTGTTTCAAATTATGATATTATTACACTAATTAATTTTCTCACGATAATAAATGATTCCACCTCCAAAATAAATCAATTGAGAATATAATGTCATGTGAAAAAAATATACAAAGTTATATTTTAAAGTACTATATAAATATCTTTAATAGTTTCATATATAATAATTAATATATTTTATTTAAAAAAGGATATTTTATAATATATGTTTGTCTCAGTTCTTATTTTAGATTTTCCCTTTATAATGAAATTTTATTTAACTTTTAGTGTTTTAGTAAGTATGTTTTGTAGATTATTTTAGAATCTATTGAACTTTGTTTTATAAAAAAAAAACATTTGTTGGGAATTTTGCTCATGCTATTTGAAAATATTTTTATAGATTAAGTTTCATAAATTAATAAAACATTATATTTCTAGCAGAGTTTTACTTGAGTTTCATACCACATCATATCAAATAATTTACTTCAAATAAGTTAGAGTGAACTGAACCGTAATTCAACCAAAATTACTTAAATGTAGTGTAACCACAAACAAAAGTTTTCTGAAAAAAAAATTATCTTCAAAGACTAAAACCAAAATAAGTAACTCAATCCCTTAATATTTTCAGTGTTGGGTGTTTTGGCGTTGACTTCTTGTTGGATTGGGTCATTGTTTACGTTAGTATAGTTTGATTCTGTTGGGGATCTAGAAAGTTGAATTGTCGTTGATGTTGTACTTTAGAAAGAACTTTTAATATCTTATGTTGTTTTAGTTTGTTTGCAATAGTCCAAAGTTACTGATTCACGTTTTTTAGAGCTTGAGCACTATATGTATTTTCATGGTCAAGTCTAGTGAGTCTAATTTTATGGATCGATTTTTTGATGAGCTTCCAACAATTGACCATTCAGATTTGTTTTGTTTCTGTCCCAAGGAATCTAATATTTCTTGACCAACTTCATGCTTTCCCTCCATAATATTATACCATAAAGATACATAGCATTGTCATACAAATCTTTAGCTGCTATGCATTTCCGTTGATGTTGTTATTATGAAAATAATCTTATATTTTAATACGTGATGGGAACCGTTAGAGAAACATCGTTCTGTTACGTCATAAATGTCATAAAACAAATGCTCAAAGAAACTGTCATAAAAGAAGGGCTTGTAGCTTCTAAGCGAGTCCACATGGAAAAGTCACGAGATACAATGCTCAATGAAGCTGCCAATGAGAAGCAAATCTTCGTGGACGCTAATTTCGAAGATGATTAAAAGCTTGCTCAAAGAGGAGACGCGCGTTGTACGTTAGAATCTTTCCGATCAAGAAATTGTTGAAGAAGCTTGAAACTGAGAGAGAATATGTTGATGCAAAGTTTAAGGATATTTTGAGAAGTCTTCTCATCTTCTCGTTGATTGCTTCCGAGCCCTACGAATAGTATCATGGAGCTGTAAGGAAGGCGAAAGTCAAGAAAGCGGATGAGGAATTTTCAAGAGAGGCAACGCAAAGTGCACATATCATATGGGTTTAAGTTTCGTAGTTCTCTTTAGAGAACAGTTGAGATTCTTGGTTTTCTTTAGAGCAAGTCTAGAGCTCTTGTTGGTTATTGTTTTGTACTTTGTGTAGATGTTCTGTTTCAGACTTTGTGTGTTGGTTATGTCAAGGAGAGAGAGATTGAGAGAAAGAAAATACAAAGATTTTTTTTCCAAGATTTCTAATAAAATAAGATTTCAAATAAATCTTTTTGAAGTTTTTGTCATAAAAATAGACTTTAAGAGAAAAATGACCAAAATAGATATTTTTTATTTTAAATTTTTAATATATATATATATATATATATTTTTAATTTTAAACCTCACCCCATCATTCTAAACTCTAAGTTTATATTAGTTAACCCAAAATGTATAAATATATATTTATACCCTTTAATAAAATCTATTTTGGTCATTTTTTTATTTGATTGTTATTTTAGGGACAAAAACTTTTAAGATGTATTTTGGTCTTTATCTCTTTCAAATAATTCGTAAAAAAATATTGGGGATGTTCTTAATGTCACAATAATCAAACCTCAATGAATTTGATTAGGCTTGGCTCTGAGTTCAAGAGGCTTTCGGTTTCGGTGAGAAATCTCACGCACCTGCTTTGGTGTGAGGATATGATTAGTAAGTGTTCAGGCTCGGTCAGAGAGATCGATGGGTAGAGAAGATGCTCAGTCTGTGACAATGAGTGTTAAGCATTTTTCAGAGAGCCTACAGTGTCACTTAACCAAACCCCATACAGATATCTATGGGATTGCTTCTCTAGATGTTTCCTTGATTGTGATCTTCCAGTCCATGGTTCTTGGGACTCGCCAAACCGACAAATCAGTCCAGTTTTGCATTTCTGGTTTTCCATGGTTGATCCAAGTTCCAAGTTAATCTTGCAAGTTTAGAAAACCCAAGTTTATATGATTAAATGATAGTTTGATTTTATCAGCAAAAAAATTTTAGTTTCTAAAGACCAAGTATGTACTCCAATATTACACTCCTTTACAACTCTCAATTATTAATCACAAATGATTAAAATAAAAAAGTTGAAACTGAAGAAAACCAAAACCAGATTATTGCCAAACAAAGAAGAAACTGTGTTAATCGAATTAACATATATTTTATCAATCTTGTTCTTTTTTTTGATGATATTTATATTCGGAAAAAATCTCTGAGTTTTCATCTACAGATTCAACCTCCATTGTATTTGTTAAAGAGTGGGATACCCTTAAAGATAAGGTCATTTTCTCCTTAGGTTATTCATCAGCATCTCCACAACCTCAGACATTGTTGGTCTCTTCTCGGGCTCACTCCGAGCACACATAAATCACACCAAGATTACCCTTTCCAGCTCCTCGTCCACATACTTCCCATTTAGGCTTTTGATCCACAATTTCACCATACTTCTTCTCGTAAACCAGAGGTAAAACCCATTAGGTATACCTTGTTTTGTTGTTTGGTTGAGCCTTTCTACAGGTCTCTTACCAGTCACCTGCTCCAGCAAAAGATAACCAACATTATTTGTATAAAACGCAACAATTTGAAAAACAAAGTCAGTCAAATGGAAGATCAATTCCCCTAAGTATTGAAACGGTCTTGATCATGAAGACTTACATTGTAACTGGACATCATTAGTGTGAGCAGTTATGAATAGGAGGATATATGTGAGGCAAGATCAGGAGGCGTACTTTTTCATCAGTGATGAGCATTTCAACACCCATGAGCTCTCCCCTTTCTTTAAGTTGTG
This sequence comes from Moricandia arvensis, assembly GCA_905132765.1. Taxonomy (NCBI): domain Eukaryota; kingdom Viridiplantae; phylum Streptophyta; class Magnoliopsida; order Brassicales; family Brassicaceae; genus Moricandia; species Moricandia arvensis. Next base: position 707 of record CAJHQP010007680.1, on the reverse strand, counting down.
TGCCTCCCAAAACGTAAGGGGACGCGTCACCACTGTCTGAGAAGCTGGATTGGAGAGCTCAACATCGTCACAGACTCCAGTATAAAGAATATGGTGAAGCAATGAGATATGGAGGTCTTCATCCTTTATTTATAGTCTGACAATTAGGGATTTGCAAAGAAGGTGATGGAAAGAAGTAATTAACATCAGTGTAGTGGGAGAGATGTCAAGTGAGAGATATTTGAGTACTCTCAATGAAAACTTTGAATGAAGATTAGAAAGGTTAGAGTTACGTTTTCACAGCTTCTCTGCCAAAAAAAAAAAGAATGGAGAAGACAACGGCTTATGAAGGAGAGGTTGGCCGGGCTTTGAAGATATCAGTGTGTCCTACAGATTTTTCACTTAGATAGAAACTTCTGCTTAGAAAGATTTTGTTAGTTATGTGAAGAAAAATGTGAACTTTAGGAAAAGGACAAGTGTCACATTTTGGAAGTCCTTTTGTTGACATGGCATATTGACGAAAGAGTATACTTAACTTTCTTATTATAGATAGATCATATATATATATATATATATATATATATATATGTGGACAGAATATAACACACAACGGACTGCAATGCATGCATTTGGTTATTTAGCACAAAGAATTTTCATAAAGTTTCATGATGTACTTGTTATCATTGGCCACTAATATTTGAGCTCCAGCATCCGGCTTCTCTTATGCA
>CAJHQP010007679.1:0-30954 GCA_905132765.1 Moricandia arvensis | reverse complement strand
TATTTTCAAGACTGTTAAGTAAACTTTAAAATTTTTTAACTTTCCAAAATTGTGTACTTTGAGAATATCAGTCATGTGGTTAAGAGTCTTCTTAGATCATAAGATATTTTTTATCTTTCATGAGATTTAGTAACTTCAAAGTCTTAATATCTATTCTATATCTAGTGTTATGAACTTTATGTTATGTTTTGTTATGTTTTGTAACTATATTATTTTGTTATGAACTATTGATTGCTGAACTTGTGTCAATTTTTAATTATAAAACCTTTCTTTATTTACCCAACCATAGTCTTAACAAAAGACTATGATCAAAACTATAGTTATATAAAGAACTTATATGAATGAATTAAGCATTGACAAATATTTTTTTGCTAGCATAAAGACAAGTGGATATATATTATAATATTATTAAACTAATCAAAACAAGAGTCTTCTACCATAAGAAAGAACAACAATATTATGAAATTTATTCGGGTTAAACACAACCATAGTCTTAACAAAAGACTAGAAAACACTATAGTTTATATACAAGAACTTATATGAATGAATTAAGCTTTGAACAAATATTTTTTACTAGCATAAAGACAAAGTGGATATAGTATTTATATATTATGTAAACTATCAAAACAAGAGTCTTCTAACCATAAGAAAGAACAACAGTATTTAGTGAAATTTTATCGTGTAATAGAAGACTTCCCGCTTAATGCACGTGAAGTTTCTGAGAAGTCTTCCGAGAAATCTGCTTGATAAGTCTGCTTGTGAAGTCTACTCATGAAATCTGCCGAGAAATCTGCAGAGAGAGCTTCCGAGAAGTCTGCTATAAAATATGATATATATTTTCAATATGAAAAACTGCATATATAAAAAAAATGAATGCAACCAAAGATAATTTTCAAAAAAAAACTATAAGATTAAATAAAAAGAAAACAATTACAATAGAAAAATATCTTAGTTTTTAGTAAGAAAGATAAACCAAGAAAATAAAATTTTAAGCTGAAATAATAAGAAATAATCACATTAAGTTGAATCCATAAATTTATTTAGATTTAGTATACAAAAATAAAAGAATTGGTGAAAAAATAAAAGTTTACAATTTTTGCTAGTTTGCATAGTATGCTTCTCCGGAAGTCTTTTGGAGAAGGATACTAATGAAATCCAATATTTTAATCACATCTAAATTACATGCATATCCAAAACGTGAAAATGTCATCAAAACAAATAAAATTTTATAATATTATTTTTATACTTAAATAATAAATAAAACAATCACATTAGGTTGAACGTATATCTTTTTGAATTTAACATATAAAACACTCAAAAATACATATCTAAAATTTATAGATCCTAGTTTTAAAGGAGTAAAAGATGAAATCATGAAAAGAAAAATTTGCAAAAACAAGATAAAGTAGTGAGATTGATAGTTGAAAAAAATGAGAAATTGATATAAAATTTGGTGTATTCAAGTTCAAAGAGATCAGAGAGAGGTTGGAAAGTTGTAAAGTGAAAAACATTAAATTTTGATTTTAGTCATTTGAGAGAACGAGAAATAATGTATATATTTTTAATATAAAGACACAAAAATTTCAATTAGGTTAAATAGTTTCGGTTCGGAAGACTTCTTGGAAAGTCTTCTAACATAAATGCACTAGAACACTTTCTAAGAAGTCTTCTAAACTCTAAAATCAAATAACTAACTAAAGAACAACAAATACTTCATTAAACATAAGATCAACTTACAAAGTGTTTAGTAGGTACAAAACTAAACACATATATGTAAATTTAACCTTTTAAATATTTTTTTAAGATTCTAAAATATAACTCTAAAAATACAATCAATACTACAACTTATATTACCAAACCCTAAACCAATGACAATCATGGACTTACAACCTATATTTACTCATATATGTTGAAAACAATTCAATTTTAGTAAATCTAAATTTGCATCATTTAAAATTATTTATAATTATATGATTTTTAATTTATTTCCATCAAATATTTTTATAATTTTTTTAAGATTAAATACATAAATAGAAATTCTTCTCATATAATACTTCACTAACTCAAGAGACTTTCGCAGATTATAATTGTAAACGTGTTTACAATATTTTATTTGGTCATAAGGAGATGATTGTAATTTTACTACTCTTTTGCAGTACTTTTGATTTTTTTTTAATTTGGAATACACTTTTGCATTTAAAATCAAGTTTATGTCATTTTTGGAAATCCCCCTAAATTTAATTTAATGTTTTGCTAGGAAATCACCTAATGTGAGTAAAATATATATGAAATTAATGATTTTGAATAATAAATATTTGATAAAAAATATACTTTATTCTTACTGTTTAATTTCAAATTATTAATAAATTAAATTAGAGAATTTCATTTCTACCCTAAGTTTGATACCACTTTGTAAATTTACCTTTAATGAATGACTATTTTCGAGAATACCTTAACCTTTTGATGAAAATAGACTTAATTAATTTTTTAAATATTTATAAAAAAATTAGAAACTCAACCTCACCCTTTAACACTAAACCCTAAAAATATCACTAAAGTGTAAACCCAAATTTTTAGGCCTCCGACATTTTTACCTAGACGCGAAAATCTGAACCGGAACTGACGCCGAAAAAACCGGTTCAGGTCGGGTTCAATTCGGCGTACGGATAATGTCAATTTACCCCATTGGGTCTTGTTGTGGAGTACCAAAGGGTCTTGGACCCGACCAGACCCAAACTCGAGACCCGATAGGGTATCTCAAATACCCAAAACTTTTAGTATATATTAAGTATATATAGGTGTTTTAGTATATTTTGGTATTAAGAATATTTTTTTTTTAAGTTTGTGGTTTGGGTTTTTGGTATTGTTTTGGGTTACATGTAAAATTTTTAGATTTTTAAAATATAATTCAAGTAATCGAATAAATTTTAGGTATTTCATGGTCTTTGGATCAACTTTAGGCAAAATTTTGAATATTTTGAGAATTTTAAATATTTTCAGATTTTTTTTTGTGTGTTTTTGGGTAATTTTTGGACAGGACCTTGTTAGACCTGAACCAAACCGAACCCGACCCGGATCCAAACCGAATCCGAACCAAAAAAATTCTAATTACTCTATCGGATCCAATTATCTAAGACCCGAACCTGATCAGGACCCAACATGACCTGAACCAAACCCGAACTGACAAATTCTAATTACCATATTGGGTCCTAAATATCTAAGACCCGAAGGACCCGGACCCCGACAAGACCCGAACCGAACCGAACCCGACCCGAATGCACAGGGCCTACAAATGTTAATATATATTTATAGTGTGTATTTTTGCAAAATGTTATTTAACTTATGCTATTCTTTGGTAATTTCTCATGAAAAATTCACGTTAACCATATAATAAAAATTCAGATTTTTCTATATATATTTTTTTTTGAAGTTTTTTTAAAAAATCTATAAATTACTAAAACAGTTAAAAACATTTCATAGATAATTTTGTGATCAGTGTTTTGAATTTTTTGTCATAACAAGATAAAATGATTTTAAAATCATATGAGTATCTCATTTAATAGATATTCAGATTAAAATAATATATATATTTTAATAACTTTATTTAAACTATATACCATCTAATATTTTTAAATTTTACATTTAAAAAGTATTGAGAACTTAATTTTTAAAATTTGAAATTTTGATTAAATTTTTTAAAAACAATTATAGTTTACTATAATTATTAAACACCCATATTGAAAATTATGCTATCAATGATTTAAAATTTTGTTATAAAAAGATGAAAATGATCGTAAAACCATTACTAATAGAAAACCTCAGTTGATAAATATCCAAACTAAAAATATACTATCTATATGGTTAATATCATCTAAAATTGCTATTTACCATATAAAATAGAGGGAAAAAATTCATTTATACCATAAGTTTGATACCATTTTGCAAATATACCTTTAATGAATGACAATTTTCAAAAATACGTTAATTTTTTGATGAAAATAGACTTAGTTAATTTTTCTAAATATTTATTAAAAAAAATAAAACTCAATCTCACCCCTTAACACTAAACCCTAAACAATAATAACTTAAAGTGTAAACTCAAATGTTAATATATTTTTGATAGTATGTATTTTTGCAAAGTGATACTTAACTTATGTTACTTTTGGTAATTTGTCTAAATAGATAACATTGATTATTTAGATATATTTATCATAAAATAAATGGAAATAAACAAGAGTGATTGTTTTGATTTATGTGTTTGCGTTAATTTAATTATTGATGTAACAGTTACTGATTTTTAAATTATTTATATATATTTATCATTTTATATTAAATAAAAACGAAAATAAATAATAACCTAGTTTACTAATAAAACTAGATTAATTTGGATGGGGAAATTTCAGTTTTACTATAAAATATCACTTTTCAAATTCTCATTAATGAATAACTATTTTTAAAAATACCTTAAATTTAGATTTTCAAGTCGATTTTGGTTCAAAATCATGCTTCCACTGTAAACGTTTAGGAATTTAGGGCTAAAAGATGTTTGAAAAATAATGCATGCTTCTACTGTAAACGTTTAGGACTTTAGGGCTAAAAGCATGTTTGAAAAATAATGCTATTTTTTATTTTATACTATAGACTAAGATGCAGTAAATATCATCAAACTGGCTTTTAATGGGCCAGAGATAACTTGGATTATGGCCCAAATCATAAACTACCGTCACAAAACGTTGTCACCATCATCGAAACTCCGAATGTTGAGAGAGCTTTCGCATTCAGATTGAGAACAAAGAAAGATGGCACTTCTGAGATCCCTCTGCCGTTCGCTGCGGCGGTCTCCGTCGCTACGCTCCGATCATCCAGATCCGTCGCTCCAAATCAGCTGTTCCGCCATCGTTTCCTCTCCACGCGAGGATTCTTCGCTGTTTCTTCATTCCCTTCAAATCGAACTCATTACGGTAATTAACTCTAAATCGTTTCCGCTTATCTTTTTGTATGAACGAGATTGTCTGTGAATATTAATTAGTCTTGGTGGAATCTCAAGGTTCTCTAGAAAGATCCACGAATTCGTTTTCTAGATACGATGCGATTGTGAAAATGGTGTGCAAAGATGAGAGTTCGTTTTTAAATTAGTTTTGAAAGCTATGGCTCTTTTGTTGCAAAGAATTTGAGGTCTAATCGTGTGTCCCGCTTTCTGATTGATTCATGGTAAAAATGTTGTACAAAGACGAGACCTTGTTTTGATGTTTACCTTTGAAAACTATAGCTCTTTCGTTTTTGAAGTCTTTGAGGTCTAATTGTGCACACGCATTGTATTTAACTTGCTTTCTGGTGAAAAATGCCAGAAAAAAAATGAAACTTACCTTTGAAAACCATAGGTATTTTGTTGCCTAGACTATTCTTGTGTGTGTGAACATTGTATTTTTCGTGTTTGATGGTGAAAAATGATCTGCTAAGATAAAATTTCGTTTAATAGTTACCTTTGAAAACCTATGGATCTTTTTCTGCAAAGACTTTAAGGTCTGTTCGTGTGTGGGCTTTGTGATTGTTTGATGGTGGAAATGGTGTGCAAATATGAGAGTTTGTTTTAAAGTTCACCTTTGAAAACTATAACTCTTTTCGTTTTGAAGTATTTGGGGTCTAATTGTGTTCACGCTTTGTATATAACGTACTTGCTGTGAAAACTGGCCAGCACAGATGAAAGCTTGTTTATAGTTATCTTTGTAAACTATAGCATTTATGTAGCGAAAGCCTCTAATAGGTCTGCTTGTGCATGCGCTTTGTATTTGACGTGATTGATTGTGAAAATGCAGATTTTCGATATCCTCGAGCAATGGATATTGGACAAGTGCGCAACTTTAGCGAAGATGTGTCTCACATGCCTGAAATCAAAGACAGTGATGTTCTGAAAGCTTTCAAAGAATTGATGGCTGCAGATTGGGCAGCGCTACCTTCTGCTGTTGTTAACGACGCCAAAAACGCGGTCTCGAAAAACACAGAGGACAAGGAAGGGCAAGAGGCCTTAATGAATGTGTTCAGAGCAGCTGAGGCTGTTGAGGAATTTGGTGGGATTCTCACTTCCCTGAAGATGGAAATCGACGACAGCATTGGAATGAGTGGAGAGGTTTGTTGATCTGTCACATTATTTTGGGTTTGACATGTTGATGTTTTCTTATTTTGTCTCTTTTTTGTTACAGAATGTGAAGTCCTTACCAGAAGATATAACCAAAGCGCTGCGTCTTGCTTATCATAGGTATACTGCTTACCTGGATGCGTTTTGAACCTGAAGAAGTTTTACTTGAAGAAGAAGGTTGAGATGGAGTTGGGGACAAAGATGATTCACTTGAAGATGAGATGCAGCGGGCTTGGTTCAGAATGGGGAAAGGTAAAATGAAATTAGATTCCTTGCACCAACCTATGCTCTAATAAATTTTATCCTCCGCTGATTTAAGTTGCAATGTGCATCTTTCACATGATCATATAAGCTATAGAGCTGCCAAACATTTTTTTCTCTCTTACGGATTGATTTGATTTTTTTTTGTAGGTTACCGTTCTTGGAACCTCAGGACTCTCGGGGTCTTACGTCGAGCAAAGGGCATAAAACATATGTTTATGTGTTGTTTTCTGCGTTATTGTGTCCTTAAGACATAATAAAGGTCAATAACTGACCAAAGACTTATAAGGTGAGTTTGTTCGTTGTCTCTTCCAAAACGAAGCTTTTAAAGTTACGAGCTTGACAACAACGCCAATTGAAAAAATAAATTCACAGCTGACCAATTTTTAAACAGGTCTTTGTGTTTTGTCTCCTTACATTAGAGTTTCTTTAATGATTAAGTGTTTGCTGTTCAACATTTTGGGCTGCCTTTTGTCAAACAAAAGGAATTGGAGAAACTCTATTTGGTTTTCTCCACGACCAAGACTCTGCAGGTGACTTAGGTAGTGGTGGAAGCAACGCAGCTTTTCTTCCTAAACCAAACGGCCATCCTTGGCAATGACACAACTCTTGAATCACTGATCCTTTCCTTATTTCGTTCAAAGAATACATCTTCCATTGATTCTCCAACTCGGCACCTTCCAAGCTCGAACACCTCGAGAACTCGGTTTTTGCCGTCATATATCCTTCTATACTCGTATCACTCCGACAACATTCTGAAAAACTGCTTGTCACCGAACAAAACTCTATACCCTCTTCCTTTTCGATGTTGCGTTCCTCTTTAGATTGGTAAGTTAGTCTGTCCACGCATATCCTTGGCTTCTGCCTTAGTTTCTCCATCGCGCGACTTCTGATCTGGAACATAACAATCTGAAACCAAACACAATCAGAAAAATGAAACACAAAAGCAAATGAGTGGGTTTTCTAACTTATACTTCATGGTCGTAGTCGAAATCCCCAATAAGCTTCTCCTCATTGTCTTCGTGAACTGAAAGGGTAACTTTTCTTCCTTTGCATTTGTAACAATGAGTTAAAGCATCTTTCAACCCTGTGGCCACGTCGTCGGTGCAGGAAAATACCATCGCTCACCTGCAAAATCTCTCTCTCTCAGCCGCCTAAAAGATCACGAACGAGTAAAATGCTTTGAAATCTACTTGAATGTTTCTGGGGTTTTAGGTTTTAAAGACACTTTCTGAGATCCACAGTGACAGTCTATCTAACATCACTTGGATTCTTTCAATGCACGCAACACCTTTTACTGTTTACTTATCTGATGAACAATTATGGAAAAGAAACTATTATGATCATATATATATATATATATATTCTGGTAAATACAATAGTCATCAAAATTATCAGGTAGGAGATTATGGAAAACATGGTTTAATAAACAAATAACTTTCTAATACTGAGGTTTAAGTTGCGTTGAGACTTGAGAGTGTATATTCTCCAAAATGTTAAATAACATGATACATGATATGATCTTCACTCTATGGAATTACAAATCCGCATGCCTAAAATTTCTTAGTCATTAAAAAGTAGACAACTTTCTGTGTTAACATATACAAATTCTTCTCAACATCATTCATAGTTGATTTTTTTTTTTTTTAAAACTCATATTTGACTTGAAGCATAATACATGGTGGTGACAGAGAAACTAAAGACACTACACCAAACTAACGTCATCATGATACATAAATATAATCCACTACCCACCAAATAAAATACGTTGTAAAATGAAGAATTCGACCTTAATTACCCGAGCCTCCCAGAATTTGGAATAGGTATATTGAAATATTAAGAAAGATATACCTTCGAAATCTTTGTTTATAAATATATTCCTCGAAGAACTTCAATGAAACCCAAGAAGCTTAGCGTGTATGTTTGTCAATGGCTTTCTTCGTTAGTGGTGTTAGATTCTGTATTTATCTTATTCTTCTTTATGGACAGCATATAAAGCTTTACGTCTATGACCACCATTATTTGATTCACATGCCCCTCACAAAGCAATAATTACACCAAAAACTTTTGGTATGATCTAACTTTTATGATTTCAATTATGAAATCTATCCAAGATTATATTCTAGATCAAGATTAATTTATCCTTAATATTTTTTTAGAGAAGAAGAAATGCACTAACGATTTTGAAGGTTATGTAGATTTACTTCTCCTCCATTAGACATTTTCTCTTTAGTGATTCTTTGATGAATAAAAATCTAAGTCTTTCCATATTCTCTATCTTTTCTATTATATGGGAGCTTTGGTCATAGTTAAATAAGGAGATACACTACCCTTATTTATATTAATAGAAGGGGTGCCATAAACCAACACAACCCTTCACTCATAACTAACACTAACTATATAAATACATAAATGTATATTATATCTTTATGATCATAGGATAAAGGACATTCATAAATTAAGGTAAAAGAGGGGGTATATCAATAAACCCGGATTCTAATGTCTTTAATAAAAACCAATCCATCACAGTGTCGTTTTTAATATTAGAATCTAAATTCGTAGTATGAACTTGGTCTTTATATTGAACCATAGACACATAGGTCATATAAGAATATAATATATTCTTACATTCTTCCACTTGATCTTTGTGTCACCTTAATGGTCTAAATCAATAATTCGCTCTTTTATATCAAGTTCACTTGATCTTTACTAAAATTAGAAATAACCGAATCGTGGCGGTTGTATGTCATTTAATCGGCATAGTCCCTTCCATGGATCACAAATCAATTCTAACTTTACATTATCATTACATGAGAAGAATCTTTATTCGAAAAATTTTACCATATGGTATCTTTGGACCTTAAGTGTATACACATCCATTAATGATAACATATTTACTAAATCACAAACTAACTTTAAGTGATATTCCTAGGTGTCAAACACTTAATGAGCATTCGAAAAATATAATAGCAAGGCTTTATCTATAATTTCCATACGTTCTAAATGCCCATTGAACGCCTTGGGTGGTAAACATTTATTTTGCGGATCCGCTATCATTATAACCTTTCTTATGTGCTCAAATGACACTTTATGTTTCTGAACTCCTTCTTTAACCGACAAATACTTTAACTTAATGTGCATAACACCATTCATATACTTGTCATCTTTTCAAAAGAAGACAACTACGAAATAATTATCATAAATTCTCAGCGACTTGGATATAATTAATGTCGACAATCCAAAGGCCTAAGATAAATTTCCGCAGCCACTATTCTTGAACAGTGGCCCCAAAGCATGTCACAATTCCGCCTTAATTGTGGAAGTTGCAATGACAAACTACTTTCCACTTTCCTTTATATTGTCCCCCCAATTAATAGAAACAATATCGAAACATTGATTTTTACTGTCGACGCATCCGGCATAATCTAAATCTGAATATACAATGACCTTTAAATAATTGGATCTCTTTTATGTAAGCATGTTCTCGATGGTGCCTTTCAAGTACCAGAGGGTTCATTCCGGGATTACTTTCATATCGGCTCAACTTTCCAATATCAAACCTGATATCAAGCTAAATACATGTTCAATATAATTCAAACTCCCAACCACTAATGTATAAGGAAATCTTTCTATTTTCTTTACGCTCCAATTCATTCTTAAAATATTACATTTTACTAAAATTCTCCCTTCTGAATTGGAGCTATTCCTACGAATATTTTTTTTTAATATCTCTCTAAGATCTTACTGATATGTCCTTTTTGAGACAAACTCAACAGTCCTCGTTGATCTATCTCTAAAGATTTCTATTCCGATCACATAATATGTCTCATCCATATTTTTCTTTTCAAAGTTCTTAGAGAGATACTACTTTACATCATGTAACATGCCTATGTTATTTGCAGCATTCATAATTACATCAACATATAAGACTAATATCAAAAAACTGCTCCCGTTGACCTTAATGTAGATACATCGATCAATGATTATCTCTACAAAACCATATGATGTGATGTATCATGAAACTTCATATACCATTGTATGGAAGCTTGTTTTAGTCTATATATTGACTTTTCAGCTTAAACACCATATTTTATTTTCATGCGGCCATGAAACCTTCATGTTGGTTCATATACACTTCCTCCTAAAGCTCTTCATTCAGAGAGATGGTTAAACATTCATCTAGTGAAACTCAAAATCATAATGAGCAGGTAAAAACAATTCTAAAAGAATAATTCTTTGAAACTAGAGAGCAAGTCTCTTTATAGTTAATGTTATCTTTTCTTGGTGAAATCTTTAGCAACAAGTCGAGCCTTGTATCTTTCAATGTTACCTTTCGAGTCACATTTAGTCTTAAAGACCCATTTTCAGCCAACGGTATTTAACCTTTTCGAATTGATGAGGGCTCCTCATCATTTACTATGGAAAATTCCAAAATCATAGCACCCAGTGTAAACTAGATCTTTTCGGACCATATTCCTAAGTGCATTGAACTTTACGACAAAGTTAACAAATGTGAAGCAGTAAACTTTTATATATGCTTATCATTTACTGCTTTGAAACTTTACTACATATTCTATACTTAATATAAAATTTTGAGTTTGTATTTAAGCAACCTTTGGGCAATACCTAAACACAAACACTTTCAGTGATGCTAAAATATACTCTAATGATAATCACTTTAAACTCAAATCAAATAGTATATTACCTTTAGGTATTCATACTATCAACTATAGTAAAAAAAAAACTAATCATTTCCTTCTTATTATTAATTATATTCAATGATCCACCTTTGGATGATTTCCAAAAATATAAAAAAATAAAATAATTGATCATCAAACTTTAATGTCATTTAGCATCTCTTTAATCATGATCAATCATACTATATTAATTTTGATAATTATAAGTAAATAACAAGGTCACTTTGACGACTAACATGTTATAAACTATATAAAAACTAAAATACTAACAAGTAAACTTATCTTAATATTATGTTAATATTTTATAACATAATTTCCTATATTGTGCTAATATTTCATAACAAAATTATCTATTATAAAATGCAGCGAAAGCATTTTAAAATCTAAACCCATTTTCTCTAAATAATATTTTAAATTAATAAATATTATATAAATCATTTTATATAATTATATAGAACACTTAACCACGTATATCAATTATTATTAATTACTTGGGCCCTTTAATAAGCCATAATGGTTTATCAAAACAATTAAGACAAAAATAGTTTCTGCCCATATAACCCATTCACGTGGCTCTTATTCATGACATCACGACATCTAAACTAGGGTTGCCTTCTTCACAAATCAATACAACAGTTTCATAAGCAAACCCACTAAGCAAAATAAATCGTAAGAGGAATTCAGTTCCCAAACAATAATTGTATACTATATCCATGTCATCACTTCTATCAACTTTGTTTGATTATCAATGTTCTTAAAAAATAATCATCCCGTCAATAATAAGACCATAGAATGAAAGCTCGTAAACAATAATGATCGCACACTTAACTTTGCTGTGATTTGATCAGCAATATAGTTAATTAACAATGCCTAGTGACTTCTTTTCAAAAAGACTCGTTCATACATGAACACATAACACATTAATTTCACAACTTTTGATTAGGTGACCTTTCACAAAAAATTCTAACCGCGTGCATGTGATCTATCATTACCAATATACAGTTATGAATCAATCTTTTTTTTTAATTATACTTTTTTAAGCCACTATCATTTATGTTATGCATTCTTTTAATGATATGTAAACACAACACAATTATTTTCCAGAAGTACTTTTAGCTAGGAACAGACAAGTGACTTTCACATATATTTAAACATTTGTTCTCAAACTTGATCGAATGTACTTTAACGTTGCGTACGTTTACGATCTCGATGCCGGCCAATTTACGAGAACTTATGTTAACTATAACATATATCATGAACACTCTTTAAAATGATTAAATCATATATGTTCATGGATGCATAAGAGCTAATTACAGTGAATTAATTAAATCTTGCATGGCTCTGATACCAAATGTAAGATCAAATTTTATGATTTCAATTATGAAATCTATCTAAGATTACATTCTAGATTTAGATTAATTCAACTTTAATATTTTTTTTAGAGAATAAGAAAGGCACTAACCTTGATTTTGAAGGTTATGTAAACTGACTTCTCCTTTCTTTAACCTTTTCCCTTTAGTGATTCTTTGATGAATAAGTATCTAAATTCTTCCATATTCTCCTTTGAGATCTTTTTTATTACATGGTTTTAAGAGAGCTTTTTTCATAGTCAAATAAGGAGAGACACTACCCTTATTTATATTAATAGAAGGGGTGTCATAAACCAACACAACCCTTCACTCATAGTCACCACTAACTATATAAATACATAAATGTATATTATATCTTTATGATCATAGGATAAAGGACATTCAGAAACTACGGTAAAGGAGGGGGTATATCAATACACCCAGATTCTAATGTCTTTAATCAAAACCAGTCCATCACGGTGTCGTCTTTAAAATTAGAATCTAAATTCGTAATATGAACTTGATATTTATATTGAACCAATAGACACATAGATCATATACGAATATAAAATATTATTACACTTTTTATGCGTTACTTTTCCTAGCATATTCTTGGGTTGAATTTCTAGGCTCATCATTAGCATAACAGCCAATTAAAATTTGTAAAATTATATTATAATTTTGAAATAAGAAAAAAGTAAAAACAAATAAATAATCGTATTAGATGAAAAATATAAAAGGATTTTTTTAACATTGTTAGTTAACGCTGTCAGTAAAATCTTAAACACTAAATCAAAATACTAATTCTAAAATGTAAACACTAAACCTTAAACCTTTAGATAAACGCTAACCTTTGAGTAAACCATAAACTCTTGGGTAAACTTAATTTTTTGGGTAAATTTTAAATCCTAGAGTACACCCTAATAGGTGTTCCTTAGTATTTAGGATTTACTAAAAAAATTAAGATTTATCCAAAAATTTAGGATTTACCCAAGGGTTTAGGGTTTAGGATTACGGGTTATGATTTTACTGACAGTGTTAACAAGTTAGAAAAGTTTTATATCTTTTTTTTTACTTTTAAAAACATAATATAACTTGACAAATTTCTATTTGCTGTTATGTTAGTGGTGAACCTAGATGTTCATTCTAAGGAGTGAACCTAGAGATTCATCCTAAGGGGTGAACCCAAAAATAATTCCTTTCACCTCAAATTTTAATCTATTTTGTCTTTTCAATTTTCATAACGACCATACAATACACTAAATCGAATAGGGACAAAAAATAGTGCATATTGATGGTTAGAACTATGATATAAATATATGATAAGAGAAACTCATTTTCAAGTTAAAATCAACATTTCATATCGTTATTATATCTAAATAACGAGAACACATTGTTCTTCAATATAGAATATATGTACTTTAGACCACATTTTGAAAATAAAAAATGATAAAAACATAAAAATTTAATTGTTACGATTTAAAACAAAATAATAGTAATTTTTAAATCAATTTTGGTTTAGTAAGTGAAAAAAACAAATACACGCTTTCTAAGAACGGATTAAAATCTAGTTAGATAGTTAAAATGCAAGAGTTATTCAAACACATGAACTATAATGTAGAACAATATAAGATTCTGTACTTATATATATATATATATATATATATATTATTTTTAAAAGTCTCAGTCAAACAACTTTTAAATAAATTCAGCACATATTTTTTATTGAATTTTAAGTTTATTGATTTAGCTTTTCACGTCCCCAAAAAATATGTAATATATATATATATATATATATATATATATATATATATATCCAATAACCTCTCAATGAATTATTTAATCCTGTAATGTTTGATTTTTACAAAGAAAACAAATACTTAAAACATTTTTACTAAAATCTCTCTTAGTTCTGTTAAATCACATTTATATTAAAACTCATTGAACAAATCACAATGCACATCAATTCACAACAATATGGAATTTGATGTTCATTGCGATTTTCCAGTGGTCTACAATATAAGTGTATGCATATGTTGGGTTTGTGTGAGCCCATGTCCAACTCTTTATTGTCTGATTAGTACGATATTGTCCACTTTGGACCTACTAGGCAAGCCCGCATGAATTTACTTTTTTGTTTCCTTCCCAAAAGGCCTCGTACTAATTAGAGTTGGACTTCTCTTTATATATTAGACACTTCTTGTCTAAACTTCCAATGTGGGACTTTGTTTGATATCTCACATTCTCCCCCTCAAACTAAGGACCACACTCATCTCGTGTGTTTCACCTTTCGCGGATCATCTTGACACCATCTTGTACCAGTAATCGTAGGGTTTCCTTTGAGAATGTTTTATCCCACAACTTCACAGGTCCATGATCTTCTGACTAGTTTCTGCCACAGACCTCCTCTTCCGACTTGAAGGGTCCCATTCCTACTCGAAGGGTATTTTGGTCTTCTTGCAGATCGTCGTCAAACCGCTCTGATACCAATTGTTGGGTTTGTGTGAGCCCATTTCCAACTCTTTATTGTCTGATTAGTACGATATTGTCCACTTTGGGCCTACTAGGCAAGCCCGCATGGATTTACTTTTTGGTTTCCTTCCAAAAAGACTCGTATTAATTAGAGTTGGACTTCTCTTTATATATTAGACACTTCTTGTGTAAACTTCCAATGTGGAACTTTGTTTGATATCTCACAGCATAGACTTCCAAATTTAGGACGCATTAGTAGATGGCTTTCTGCTCCAGAAAACTCTCTTGCATGATGTTATGCTAACTCATAAAGGAAACTCAAGGGAAATCAGATTTAGAGAACAAAAGAAGCTTTTTTTAATCTAAATATTATCTTAGTTGGTTTTTGAAAATTTAGAGAATTCGCTTCAACTAATTTTATTGAAGCAGAAACGTTGTTTTAGACTTAACCTTTAATATATCATTAATAATTAATGTAAATATTAAGAGAAATATTTATATTCTAGATCACTTTCTTATACTAGAGCATTTTTCTGTAAAGAGAATTTGTTTTCTCACATATTCATTTGAACTCTAACTATAAGGACTACTAACTTAACTAAGAAAGTGGTAGGCCTTTGTTCTCATCCGTTGATCTTCTTTATTTTTTACGGTCAAGATTGCACTGACCAGATCAGGAGAAGATAGATATTTGTAATTAATAAGAACCGTTTGATTTATCTATCACCTTTAATTTTTGATGGCCAAGATGATTCTAAAATCTACCTTCTTCAATCAGGTTATCATCATCTTGCGCAGACTGTATTCACCGATTACAGTCAAAATTAGAAGCAAAAGAACATAGCAAATTAAACGTTTTGCTAACTGCATACCACTTTCGGGTTTGTTAGCTTATACTAAGTACTGGCTCTTTGGATTAACCGTATCTAATGTTTTTGTTGCAGCTTCCTCTCATAGGCGGACCACTGTATGGTTATCACCAACGAATGGAATTCCTCCGACAAGCTGATGTAGACCTTCTCGATCAACAAAGAGCACATGTCCGGGATCGTGCCGCTTCGCCCGAACATTCCTTTACGTGAGCTACAAGACAATGTTCTCAAGGAGTTCTTCGGAAGCACTGATGCTTCTTGAACTGCAGTATTGAGCAATTGGCCGCCGAACACACACGAGCTAGCCACTGGTCTCACAACACCACCAGTTATGGTCACCAACGACAGGGCGATCTTGTACTTCTACCGGCCCTTCGAAGCACACCTAGGGATGAATTTGTTTGTAAGCTTCGTCAATCATCCAACACCCATCAAATGAGCCAGGCTGATGAGAATCATTTACCATTCACCACACCTAACCAACCTATCAAGAAGACCCACAATCCTTCCCACACATTTTGTCTATTTCCCCCTTCAATAGCTGGGTCCAACATCCCTGGTTTCTCCCTGTTCGGTGACAATGAGTTCCTTAAATATATGTTTCAACGACATTTACGCTCGATAAACCACTGTTCCCATACTTTGGGCTCACGCCCTCCTTCCTCATCTCTAACAAAAATTACTTGTTTCTCGCTTGTAGATGAAACCCTCTCTAATGGAGATGAGATGCTAGAAGACATGTTCAAATCAGACCCCGAAAATTGGGTTATTGATGAAGATGAGGAAAATGCTTTAGACACTTCTCTGCCTCCAAATATCGATTATGTTCAACCTTGTGGGTATGACCATGGAGCATGCATCATACACCTTATGAGTAATGTTGTATCATGATACAAGAGCAAAGATCTTGCAAAATGGTGTGTGAGGCTGATTTCTCCTATCGTCCTAGAGACTTTGAAGACAACTTTGGCAAAATCAGGCAAGACTAGCCCCTGTTTGCCAACCATTCCTTCCCCACACTTTACTGTCGGCTTTTTCGGCTCCCTCTCACAAATTTCATTCAAAGAAACATGAAAATAATAATAATTAGCTACGTCACTGCACACTCCAAAAAATAATAATTGGGAATTCGTCCAAAAAATACTGAACATGGCAAGAATGGCCAAAAGAAATATAGACATACTGGGTGGCCAAAAAAGCACAGACTTTCATTGACTTTTACAGTTTATTAAGAACGTTACGATTGACTAACCAAATTAACCCACCGTTAACAGAGTTAACAGATAATTTAGATGACGTTAATTTTGGGTGTTAAAAGAATACGACACCGTTTTATCGGTTTGTCTGATTAAAGAGAAATGAATGAAACGACGTAGTTTCATTCATTTTTGAAATCAAAAATATGTGCTCTATAGGGATCGAACCAGTGCTCTCGTCTTTAATTATACAGGTTTTTTGCCACTGAGCTAATGGACTTTACAATAGATTGACGAACAGAGTTTCTTATATTATCGTCGAATCCCAGTTAAATGAATCAAAAAGAAACGACGAACAACTTTAAAACATGGAAACTGATCGTCATCATCATCAAACATCTTCACCTTCATCGATCGTCCACCCCAGCTGACGAGATCTTCTCGGCTCCACCACCGCAGCCGTCTCCGGATCGGAAACGAGATGCTCTCCGAGCTTCCGTGGCGTCGGCAAGGCTTCCGCCGCTGATTTTGACTTTTCTTAGCGCCGTCGTGAAGCGCGCAGTCGCAGTTTTGTGGTAAGGACGCCGTTCGATGGCGGAGTCGAGGCCGGAGATACAACCTTCGAAGATGCAGCGGAAGATCCCGTCGGCGGCGGCCATTGTTTACCGATCTGAGATCCGGTGGGTTTGTTTTTTAATTTCATTCATCCCGTCGTTAACTCAATAAAACGAAGTTTGTTTCATAATCTTGCGAGAAGTCCACTAGCTCAGTGGCAAAACCCCCCCGTAAAGAACACGAGTGCACGAGTTCGAGTCCACCCTTCCACCATTTTAATTAAATAAAACGACGACGTCTTGACATTTTGTATTAAACCAAAAAATTGAATGAAACGACGTAGTTTTGTTAAACGGCTGTATTTAACGTTGATTAACCACCGTCTTAACTGTCAGTTAACGGTGTCTTAATCTGGCCGGTCAATCAAAGTTTCTTAATAAACTGATAAAAGTCAACAAAAGTTCAGGGTTTTATTGGCCAGCCTCGAGTCTATATTTCTTTTGGCCATTCTTGCCATGTTCAGTATTTTTTGGACGAATTCCCAATAATAATTACACAACATAGACAATATACATGTAAATCCACAGACTTATAATTTCACACATGTACACCAACAAAATTATATTTATACAAATGTACACCTACTACCAACGTGTACACAAGTACTACAACCAACTCATAAAGTTTCATAAACATAGACTAGTCATAGGAGTCTTCATCAATGTCAAACTCCACCGCTAAAATGTCCGCCAAATTCAACTCTGCGAGCTGTGTCAGCTTCTCTCCCACAAACTCCAACAAGCTGGTCAAGTTATCTCCACCTAAACGCCAAGCCAAAGAAGGCATCGCCTCAAATGCAACGAGTTACAGAGCCACTAGGAAACCAACCATTTTTCTTGTCTGCTTCCCCATCCTTTCACAAAACTCACCAATGGGGTCTTCACACTTGTCTAAATTCCTCAGTATGGACTTTCATTGTACTAATGGTCCACAATAAGGACTCTCACCCCCATGGAAATGCAAATAAATTTTTCAAACTCTCTACAAGTTTCATATACTTAAGTGTTGGTTTAGGAGTTTGCGTCGTCACCACCAACACTCCATCAACAATTATAATCATGCACAATTTAAGCATATGCCATCCTGGCATCTCGGTGTCACGCCAAACCATATCAGCGAGCTCCAAATTTTTTATGTTCCGGTTCTCACCAATATTTTTTTCCCAGAATGCGTAGTTCTCCTCCTTAGGAGGTACTTGGTACTCGTTGTCATATCCTTCCTCAAACTCACCACAAGGCAGCCCAGTCACTGCTCCAAACTCCACTAGAGAAAACCTAAACGGCTGTCCTTTGCAAACAGGCCACGACTCATAATTCTTCCTTGTCAATATCTGCCTTGTCAACATTGAATGCCCCATTTCCTAGAAAAAGCACCTTCGAGCGGGAAACTTCTCTACTCGAATAATCCTAACAACACCGATTAGTATCTCCGGTAGTTCCTCCTCCAGATGTGCATCGTCAAATCGGCAGCATCTCACTTCATCGATTGTCAAAGTCGAATAAAAGATGAAAACGAAAAAGTTTAGGGTCATGTTTGTAACTGAGTACCATACTTTTATGGCCACAAATGTGCCAGAACTATAAAGTGTCTTAGAGCGTAAATAAATATCAAAATGTTAATTATACTGTAATCATTCTATTAAATATTAGGTTCTATTTCTGGATGAAATTTTTTTATTAATATTTTTCTAAATTATTTGATAAATCAAATAATGAAATAAAACATTCAAAAATTTATAAAAAATCGAAAATAAGTATATGCATTTTTCAGGTTTAGATACTACAAATAATTTAATTTAATATGAAATAATTAAACTAAAACCTTATTTTATTTATATTTTCATAACTAGAAAATTACATTCATTCAAACTTAAAAATGCTTTCATATTAAAAATTATACTATATATAAATAAATGTTAGTTAATAATTTTACATCAAATATATTTTATAATTTAAATGTATTAAAAATTTGTATCAGAAAATTAATCAAATAAACTAAATAAATTTTATTAAAATTCATAATGAAAAGGTTTTAAATAATTTAAAATAAAATCAAGTAACCGATTATATAATTTTTATATTTACTAGAGTTTTTCTCCGCGCTTCGCGCGGATTATTTATTTTACTTGTTACAATTATATATATTTGTTTCGCGAAACAATTTGAAATTGACCTTTTAAATATAATTCATAATTTGAATATGTTTTATATGTGAAGGATATAATTTTAAATGTAAATCTATTGTTTAGAAAATAAATTACATTGTTTTACAATTTTTTAATTGTGTTGGCCATTTTCAAAAAATAGTATTAACTTTTTTTACAATTAATATGAATTTAAGATATGATTTTACTGATATATACAATATTATATAATATATTATGTAATACATATTAGTTTTAGGTTTTGAACAGAAATGTAAAAGGTGCACTACTATTCACAAAAATCACTACTATTCACAAAATCACTACTAACTCAGAAATATGAATGTTTTCTATTTACCCAAAGCGATAAAGTATTAATCATAATTGGTATGATAGCAGTAAACTCAACTAATAACATGACACAGACTAATTATTGTAGTAATGAAATATAGTTTCCTAATAAAAATATACTCAATTTTATTGGTGTTCTTAGTATTATTTCAAAAAAATCTAAAATGCATGAAATTGAATAATTTGAGATTAAGTATTAGATACTGGTAATTAAAAGAGATTATAAAATAATGGAGAGAAATAATATTATTTAATAAACGATTAGTTAAATAAATGTATTACATGTTAGATTTTGACATAAGTTACATAGAGAGAATATCTAAAAACTTCTAAGAACACAGAGACATGTCGAAGAAGACAGTAATCTCAACTCAAATCTCACATTATCCTTCGCAGTTTCTTCTACTTTCAATGAAACTTTTGAGCTTTAGAGTTGGACTAAAAGGATACGTATTCGACATTTTCTTCTTATGAGTAGTTCACTTGAATATTGCCTTTCAGTAATTCTTTTCTTTACTCTCTCTCTCTTCTTTTTCTTCTTGAGACTTCTCTACGATTTGTTTCCAACTCATCTTTTATTTTCCTTCATCTATTGATGGTATTCAGATTGCTTGACATAGTTAGAAGTAGCTTTTTTAATAATATTATTATTTATGCATTTTTTTGTGCAGCCTTTATTAGTGTTGGAAGTGGTGTCATTATAGATTTGATTAGTTACAACTATGTGAGGACCATAGTGATCAAATCCTAAAAGAAAATTGTAGAGTAAACTTGCATAAAAAAAGTGGGAACAGTTAATATATAGATGTGCAAAAACAAAAACACTCTTTATATAATAATGTTCACTCAATGCAAACAGTTCAAAGTTTCTTAAGAACACATATATAGACAAAGTTACTTTTTGACTGGCTTTAAAACTCTTCCATCTCTTCCCGATTAGTAGCACCTTGACTAAACACACATAAAAAGCCTTAATTACCAAAAAATAGTTGTGCCCAGGAGATAAAAAAATTGAAAGGGAAGAACCTCTTACCAATTTCAGAAGCATTCATTAGTTCACCATCTTGTTTGATTTTTATTATAACCTACAGTGTGGAGGAGTTTCTTCTCTAAGCCTCAGAAAGCGTCATGTCATTCCTAAATCTAAGCAAATATTTCCAATATTTATTATGTGCATGCACGGAGGAAGAAAATAACCTAATTTAAGATACACATAAAAGTTGTTTCTTGCACTAAATACCAGCCTGCCCTCTTCCTTGCTCCATTGATTGCTTTCTAATAAATATGCCTCATTGTCTCCAGTTTCAATCAATCTTTCCACCGCCTGCCACATAAAGGATCAACATGAACTCATTACTAATACTGATTCAAGAGGTTAAACTGAGAAAGGTAGAGTTTTAAAATTTGTGCCTCTTCTTCTGCTTGTTAACCAGTAACTACAATATCAAAAACTATATATCAGAGATCATTACTGGGAATAGTTGAATCGTTAGACAGATTCCCTAGTCAAAACTTGTAAACACAACCTTCTATGTATCCTTGATGATGTTATGTCTCAAGAGTCTGCAAAGAACACATTTAAAAGATTAGGATAACTTTCTCAGAGGTTTTTTTCTTTTAAAATTTGCACAACTACTACTTGGAAATCAAGAGATGAAAAACGTTATGTGGTTGCCCAAACTCCCTCGGATGGCTTTCTTCCTAGACTTTAATCTTAAGTAGCAACCCTGTAGAATCACTAATATTAGTAACTGGAATACTTCTTATTGAGAAATAACTTTATGTTAAGGGAGCTCATCTCATATTAGTGGATAATTTAAACGTGAAATCTGAAAATATTGAGATAAACTGAAACCAATTAGGAAGAGGAGGATAAATGTTGACCACAAATATGTTTTGGTGTTGACTGTTTTCACTAAAAGGAGGACATGAGTATCGGCACTTTCACTGAATGTTTGATATAATTTGTTCGTAGCCTGATCCCACATCACATTCATAGAAGGCCCCCTGCATATGTTCATTGAAAGTAGGATGAACTCAATTGGTTATACAGGTGAAGGTTTGTATTACTATCAACTCGAAAATGCTCACTCTTTAGGTTGAAGGTGAACCAACACTCGCTGAGTGGTTGCTACTCCTACTCCGTGAAGGACGGGCAGGTCGTTGACGACTGACCATTGATTAGCTGGACAACATTTGAATTTTGGATGCAAAATATTTCACGTGCAGAGAGGTTAGAGCACTCATTAAAGTTTTAAACAGAACCGAATATTCATGTTACTATAAAGATCACCTTTGAACCCCCAATTGGCTTCAAAGTCTTCAAATAATTGGAATGGGAATCTTTCTTCATATGAATCTCAATTTGTTTCTTCTCCATTGGTTCGAGGAATCTCGTATGAACCTTCAAGGCCATCATTATCTGCAGGGAAAAGAATTCAGACATATTATCGTAGATGCCACCATTGAATATAAACAAAAAACTGCAGACAAAACTCGTCAACATACCATGCAAGGAATCAGATTTCTCTGGCTGTGACTGTTGAGTACTTGACAGGGAACCTGATTTCTTAATGACAAATTCTTCTTTTTTCTTGGTTAGATCAAAAGGTGCAAGCTAATGATTAGAAAATAATTTAAAACCACAACATCAAAGAAGACAGTCTCTACAACCTAGCCAAACGAATTGAAACACGTGAGATAGAACAGACAGTATGAAGAGTGGCAATGGATTGTTCCTATTTACATCATGGGAATCGAAAAAGAGATAACTCCAATGGAAATAAAGATGACATTAATAATAAAAATGTCGAAATAACCTGCATAAAAGAAATTTTTGCAGGAAGTCTCATCTTCTGTCGATTGAAGCCGAGCTTTTGTTTTAATCCCGATTGGTACACATAGTTTCTTAGACATTATTCCACTCTAGATCCGTTTTGTAGAGTAAAAAGAGGAAGTCAAAGAAAGATCTATGATTTCTGTTTTGAGGAAGATAATAATGAGTGAAGTTAACGAAATAAAAACTTGGAACATAAGAAGTGGAATGGAGTAACCGGAAAGATGGGGAAGAAAACCATCGTTTAGATTAAAAAAAATTGCTTAAATGCCATGCATCTAACTACATTTTGATTGGTTTGAATTTCCATGCTGATGTGGCATAGCTAGAAGTTGAGGATTATGCAACTTTTATTATTGTAAGATTATGAATACAAAATAATATAATTATATATAAAAACGTTAAAATAGAAATGTTAAAAATATCTTGATTTCATATATTAGATTTTAATGAAAAAAATATTCCCACATTATAAAAACACGGGTCATAATTAGTATACATGAGCTCTCGATTGATAGATTACTAAATATATATAAATATATATAGAAATGTGATTTGGATCTGATTGTTTAGTCAAAGGTATATAAAAAAGCCATAATATCAACTAAATATTTTGTAAAATTCGTTTTATATGTTATTTTAGTTCTTTTTTTTTATATTTTTACTATTGTGGGTATCTCGAACTTATCGAACGTCCATCTTAATCTTCCAACGGAAGATACATGCATAGATGAACTATTTTTTTGGATATAGCCTCATATCCATCGTGGGCATAAGATGAGTTTCTTGGCGTGGTAACTTCAGACTTGCTTGAAATCGCCAAATATTTAGCAACGCGATAATTTCCCTCACATTCATAAAATACCTAGTGCTTATATTATTGTCACTATATAGTTGAACATACCATGTTATTCAATGCATTAAAAATATATCCATATACCCTAGGCAGATTTGAATTTGGGATGCTGTATTTGAAATAAAAAAAATATTGATTTTTTTATTTCTTTTTGACGGAAAAAATAAATTAAATTACTTCTTTTAAACAATTATAATTTTTAGCTAAAATAATAATTTATTTTAATGTTTTCTAGTAATTTTGTTAATATATTAAATTATATGCGTTGCTTACATAATTTTATACTCATGTTATCGTTGTATTAAACATTACTTATATAGATATATATATATATATATATATATATATATATATATATATATATATATTATATATTAACTAATACATATAAGTGCTTTCTAAAAAGGGGCTACTACAGAATATGGACGCACTGACATATAAGTTTTTTTTATAAAGGGGCTCTGACAGAATGAGGTGTCGATTCCAGTGTTTTAGCGGCTCCAGTCCGGCTGCTAATATACATATTTTGTGGACAACTTCTGCTAACATCCCTAAACCCACAAGCCCAAAACTCTTTTTTATTTTAAGGAAATGTCGCGTTAGGCTTTTGCAGTCCATTAAGACAAACACCTCTAAGGTTTCGCCTTCTTTTCCTATAAAAGGAGGTGCCCTGCTTTCTCGCTTTTCTCATCATGAGAAAAACATAGTGAACGCCGTGCAGAGATCCCGGGCACGAGACCCAACCCTAGCCGCCGGCCGACCACCTTCGACGACCACACGGCGTCTCGCAGCCAACCTACGCCACCTTCTACAACTTTCTCCCTATATGGCCTATTTGTAGTTTTTCTATAGATCTATACGGTAAGTCTCAGATCTACATCTCCTTCTTTCTTTCTTTAGCGATTTGTCACTTGGAGTGACATCATCTTGATCCCTAATCCCTTTCTTCGCATCTTTATTGAGTTTGATAGTGACATATTTGTGGTTGCTCACGGTACTCTTCTTGCTTCTCTCCTCGATCTAGCATATGTGTAGTCGAGTAAGGCAAATGTGAGGACTCGATTGTGAACATTTTCATGTTGGATAATATCTCGGGCGTTAGTCCTTGTTGTTGATATTGTCGATCTCTAGCTATGACTTGTGTTGATTTGATGAAAGTATATGATGAGTTTTTTGATGTGATGAAATACCTTGTGAACGATAAGGTTGTTAAAGGATAGACGGGTTGTGTTGTTGAGAGAATGATGAGATGTGTGATAAGAATGAAAGTGATGTGAATGTGATGATGAGAATTGAGTAAGAATAAATGTGATGTGATGAAAGTATGATGATTATTGATTATGATGAAAGAACGCTAGATGTAATAGATTGTTAAAAGATAACCGGTTTGTGTGATAGCATTGAGTCGATGAGACTGTTGGTTGTTGTGACTCGTCGATCAGTTAAGTAGGGCGATGTGCACCGTCGATTTATATTTGGGCAATACAGAATGTCGTCGATCAATTATGTTTGGGAAATAGAGAATGTCGTCGATTAGTTTTATTGTTTTAAGATCCGTCGAAGAAGAAGGGTGGTAACGATGGGGAGGAAGCCATGGTTTTACGGTATGAGTTAGCAGCACTGTCGATAACGATTAGGGGTCGCGTCGTGGCATAAATTGTCCGAAGGCGGATAGGTCCTGAATGGGTCTAGAATCTAAGTGTGTTTGTACTTGCTAGGTGATATTAGCATGTGACTATGTTGATGCATTGTGTAATATGAATGAGTTCGTAGGTTCTCAGAACCTATCCTCACTGAGTATCTTTACTCATCCCTCTCTTTTTTAGTACGGTCGCGAGAGGGAGGCAAGAGTAGAAGTTTGTGTGGTGCCATATTGGGATTTCTTTCGGGTTGTTTCAAAGTTTTGTCCTTATCTTTTTCTTAAGACTATTGCTAGTGTTATATGGTTTTCAATGATCTAGTGTTAAGTTGAGGTCTTATTTTCTGTTAAGGAAGAGAAGGAGGAAGGAGAAGGTTTTGGATCGACCACACCCGTACAGGTCTGGGTCGACCAAAACCTCGACCAAGGTAAATGATCATCCGGTAAAAGAAAAGTTACGGTCACTTACCAAAGGGGTTACCCTTATCCATCCGTTGGAAAGGGAGGATAAGGACAGCGTGGACAGCCTGGCAAAAGCTGGAAAGGATCAGCATATGGCAAAGATGCTGATACCATTTGCATGGCCACCCTCCTTGGTTTGAATTAGGCGCTCCTTGGCTTAACCAAAACCACATGTTTCCCTTCTTTAGTTTTCTGGAAACCCTTGTATTAACCTCATATGTATATTGTAATGTCGAGTATCAATAATAATCAGACAGTTCATAAACTCTTTCCTAGACTCTTAATCATGATTACCTATTAGACTTAGTAGTTGTTAAGCATTTCTCTTCCTAATCTTTCTAAACAATCATCAAACCTCAGATTATCTAAAATATTTCATGGTATCAGAGCCAGGTTTCTCATAATCTGGGTTTGATTCACAAGAAGACTCAAGACTTTAGATCTCATACTTCGTTGAAGACTCAAGATGGAAAACAACAAGGCTGTGGTTCCGGTTACACTCAAGGGGGGAAACTACCTCCTATGGTCTCGGTTGGTGAAGACTGCTGTGGGAAGTAAGGGTTTGTGGGGACATATCACGTCTGGTGAAGCTCCAAAGCTCATTACTCAGGATGAAGATGATGAGGAAGATACCACAAACGAGGAGGACAAGTGGATACAAGAAGACATGCTTGTGATGTCCATTCTCCAAAGTTCGTTGGATCCCTCAATTTTGGAGGCTTATAGTTACTGTGAGAAGGCAAAGGATCTGTGGGATACACTCAAAAAGGTGTATGGGAACATCTCAAACCTGAGTAGGGTGTTTGAGGTAAAGCGGGCAATCAACAATCTGGTTCAAGAGGACATGGAGTTTACAAGACACTTGGGAAAGTTCAGAGCTTTATGGTCAGAGCTGGAAATGTTAAGGCCAAACACTACTGATCAAGATGAGCTAAATGAGAGAAGAGAGCAAGACAAGGTCTTTGGCCTCTTACTTACCTTGAATCCTACTTACAATGACCTGATCAAGCACATTTTGAGAGCCGGGAAACTACCTGATCTAGAGGATGTATGCGCTCAAATCCAGAAGGAGCAAGGGTCTCTTGGACTCTTTGGAGGTAAGGGAGAACTCTCTCTAGCCAACCAAGCTGAAGCTCCTCAAGCAAACAGAGCCATGCACAACCGTTTTGAAGAAAGGAGGTTCAATGGAACATGTGATCATTGTAAGAGGCATGGACATAAGAAGAGTCAGTGCTGGATATTACACCCACACCTCAAGCCGACCAAGTTCATGAAGGATAAAGAGGCAAAAGCTCACCTTTCCTATGGGACAAATGAGCAACAAGGGACAAGTGCTGCTGGACAAGTGCTGCGGGTACCACCAAGAGGATCAGTGAAGGAGATGGACGAGAAATGATGGCCATGACAACTCAAACCACTCAGTCGGGTAACCAGCCAAACCAAAGGTTCAATGAAAATGACTTGATTAGGAGATCAGACATTGATGCTCTAATCAAAATCTTCAAGGACAATGGTAACTCGTTGGGTAACACTCTTGGGTATTCCTTTGATGCATCTATAACTGAGTCTAGTATTGTTGATCACACTAGAACCAAGTATGACTTACATCATTATCTAGGTCAGTCTGAAAATGCATATGAACCGGCTAGGAGTAGTCATTCATATAATGCTTGCAATATGTCTAAACCTTTGATAATTGACTCTGGTGCATCTCATCACATGATTAGTGATACTAGGCTTATTAAAGATATTGAACCAGCTTATGGTCATGTTATGATAGCTAATGGTGAGAAGGTTCCAATTAAAGGAATAGGAAATCTGAAATTGTTTAACAAAGAATCTAGGGCCTTCTATATGCCTGCCTTCACTTCAAACTTGCTATCTGTGAAAAAGTGTACTTCTGATTTACAATGCAATGTGATCTTTAGTCCTAATGATGTGAAGTTTCAGGATATTGAGAGCAAGAGTCTAATTGGGAAAGGAGTAACCAAGGGAGACTTATATGTGCTAGAAGATCTTACTCATGTTCCTGATTATGTTTACTCGTTCACTTCTGCTTCTATGTTGAATAATGATGCCTTGTGGCATGCTAGACTAGGTCATCCTCATGTTAGAGCTTTGAACTTGATGTTTCCAGGTGTTATGTTTAAAAATAATGAGTGTGAGGCTTGCATTTTAGGCAAGCATTGTAAAACTGTTTTTCCAACTTCTAGTACTACCTATGATAAATGTTTTGATTTAGTTCATTCGGATGTTTGGACTGCACCTTGCATGTCTAGGGATAATTATAAGTACTTTGTGACATTCATTGATGAAAAATCGAAATACACCTGGATAACTTTGATGCCATCTAAGGATAGGGTTCTTGAAGCATTTAGGAGTTTTCAAGCTTATGTGACTAACCATTATAATGCTAAGCTTAAAATTTTTAGATCAGATAATGGTGGGGAGTACACAAGTCTAGCCTTCAAGCAACACCTTGCTCAACATGGAATCCTTCATCAAACAATCTGCCCTTACACTCCTCAACAAAATGGTGTGGCCGAGAGGAAGAATCGGCATCTTATGGAGGTTGCCCGGTCAATGATGTTCCACTCCAATGTTCCTAAACGGTTCTGGAGTGATGCAGTGGCTTCTGCTTGCTACCTGATCAACCGCATACCGACCAAGGTCTTACAAGATCAGTCTCCATTTGAGGTGTTGAACAAATACAAACCTCCATTGGAGTATCTCCGGGTGTTCGGGTGCCTTTGTTTTGTGCTAATTCCTGGTGAACTACGGAACAAGCTTGAAGCCAAAAGTGTCAAGGCTATGTTTATTGGATACTCAGCCACGCAAAAGGGATATAAATGTTATGATCCGGTGAGTAGAAGGGTGTTAGTATCAAGGGAGGTGAAATTTGTGGAAACAAAAGGCTACTATGAAGAAAAGAAGTGGACAGATTTGGAGAGCTATCACAAGAATCAGATAGAGCAACTAATCTGAGAATGATCCTAGAAGGACTTGGTATTGGTGTTACTGAAGGACCAAAGGATAAAATTCCAAGACGGACGGATGGTCAACAATCAACCCACCTCGACCATGAGAGGGGGAATGATGAACCTGGACCTAACCAGGACCAGGACCTACATGATCAAGGTGTGGGTGAAGAACAACAAGAAGAAGTTGAGGAAGAAGATGAAATGATGTTGGGGAAAAGAAAAAGATCCAAATGAACCAGAGTGAGCCGAGTGAACCTGATCGACCAAGGCCGAGTAGACTTGATCGACCAAGATCGAAGCGAACCAGATCGACCAAGGCCGAGTAGACTTGATCGACCAAGGCCGGGTGAACCACATGGATCAACAAAATGGATTCTTCCCACAGGAGGTACTCTTCTAAGGAAAGATGAGGTTGTTGAACAGGTGGATGATCAGAGACAAGAAGTGGAGCAAGTTGGTTTGAGAAGAAGTGCACGGTTGAGAAAGGAACCATCAAGCTCTTTTGGTACAAGGACCTACTACAAATGCACAAGTTGTGGAACATCCATCTAAAGTCGTATGTTCCCTTACTAAGTACCCTGAAGAACATTGGTGCATTCATGACCAGTCTAGATGAGAATAGCATTCCAAGATCATATGAAGAAGCTATGATGGATAAGGCCATGGAGAGAATCAGTAGGAGATGAAGCGAATGCTATGATCAAGAATGACACTTGGTATGAGAGTGAACTACCAAAAGGGAAGAAGTCAGTGTCAAGTAGATGGATCTTCACTATTAAATATCTTGCAAATGGGAAGGTTGATAGGAAGAAAACAAGACTGGTGGCAAGAGGGTTCACCCAAACATATGGAGAAGACTACATTGATACGTTTGCACCCGTGGCCAAACTTCATACAATCCGAATAGTCTTATCCTTGGCAGTGAACTTGAAATGGGGTCTTTGGCAGATGGACGTGAAGAATGCCTTCTTGCAAAGGGAACTTGAAGATGAAGTTTATATGTATCCTCCACCCGGTTTAGAGAACTTGGTCAAGAAAGGGAGATGTGTTGAGACTAAAGAGGGCTATCTATGGCCTTAAACAGTCACCAAAGACTTGTATAATAAGCTAAGCACAAACCTTGAATGGTAAGGGGTTTAGGAAATTTGAACTTTATCACACTCTCTTCACTCTCACAAAACCCATCAGGTATTGTTGTCCTCCTTGCCTATGTAGAATGAAATTATCATCACTGGAAGTGATCAGAGTGGTATCAACTCGACCAAAGGAATTTCTCAAATCAGTATTTGAATTGAGATGTGTAAGATCCAAGGAAGGTTGTTTATGTTCCAAAGAAAGTATACACTTGATCTTTTGAAAGATGCAGGGAAACATGGAGGAAAGCAGCCAAGATGCTCTTGGAAGATGGATACAAGGTCCCACGTGAGGGGGAGATTGAAGATAGCAAACCATTCCATGATCCTAAAGCTCTATAAGAAGCTTGTTGGTAAGTTGCTATACTTAACTATTACCCGACCTGATATATGATTTGCTGTGAATCAGGTGAGTCCAACATACGCAACTCCCAAAGGAGTATCATTGGCACATGGTGGAAAGAATCCTTGATGTACCTAAATGGATCACCGATCAAGGAATCTGGATGGGGTGCAATGGGAGCACTGAAGTTGTGGGTTACTGTGATGCGGATTGGACTGGTGATCGAGCTGATAGGAAGTCCACTACTGGCTATTGTACCTTTGTTGGTAGAAATCTGGTTACATGGAAGAGCAAGAAGCAGAAGGTGGTAGTATGTTCTCACTACAAGAAATATGGGTATTGGTAGCAGTTCACGGTAGCACGAATTCACAAACTGCTACGAAAAGTAGTTTAAATCCGATACCTGACCTTTTTGTAGCCGTTAATTAAATGCTAGTGAAAATTTTCAATAATCCGCGAAAAAAAGAATAAAAAATACATTCAATAGCGGTAAAGTGTCGGGTCATTTAGCTCTTTTACCTTTTGTTTTTTTTTACCTTTTCCTCATCTTCTCTTTCGCTTCGTAACCATCGACGAGGCATGCAATAGTGGGCCAGCTCCTCCGACATTCAC